>JADGJF010000996.1:0-12802 GCA_027596845.1 Quaeritorhiza haematococci
GGCGGAGTTCGCATGTCTTGAAGGTGCTGACTGCTGTGTTTGATATCTATTGCTGTGGAGCTCTCCCATCTCATCGCGCCAAAAAAAGAGGTCTGGGTCTGATCATATGTCTGTACGCAAAAAAAAAAGTCAAATAGCAAGCAGTGCAAACCATCTTAAAGTTTGTGTCATCTATAGTCAATTTGTATCGCTCGGTCGGAGACACGCTGCTTTCATAATGAAGCAGGCAAGTCAATCGAAAACAACAGCGCCTCAAATGATCCATGCCGCAGATTGCCCAATTCAATTGATGGCTCGCTAATCTTTTTATGTCCTTTTTATAGATGCGTCAAATGTTCAAACAACAATCTAATAAACAATTTGATTCACTGAGACGACCAATCCATGTCCAGACAAGCAAATTATTAAATAAATTCACTTGCCGACCGTGTCTACTCGGAGATTTCCTTCATAAGGTTTTAGTGACTGAACATCGAGCCCCAACCATCGCATAAGTAATGGAAAAGATACGACCCAAAAAGTCCCTGAGCAGCATTTCTTACAGCACCCTCTCACTCACCGACGCGGAACGCCTCGAATGGCGCAAACATGGCGCCCTCCTCATCGGCACAGGCACCGCGCTCACCGCACTTTCTGCCGCAACCATCATCCTCCGGTCTGTATTCCTTGGAAAACTCCTGAACACGATCAGCACCCAATCCGTCGACCAATTCACGGAGTTCATCGCAATTACGGTCATCATTTCGATAACTTGGCTTGTGTCGAAGGTGGTGCATAGCGTGCTCGTGCCGTATTGTTGTGTCGCGGCGGAAAACGCGATTTTGCATATTTGGATACCACAGATATTGCGCAAGACGTATCCGTTCTATATGAAGCTGGGTCAGGCCCGGATTCAGACTATGACGCATCAACTGGTAAGTGGAATACAGTGAACGTGGGGAGGTCCTGGATTATACCGACTATTGACTGTATTGACTGAACAGAATCCTCATCGTTTTGGGACTCCAGCTTCAAGACGTGGATTCCTTTGTCAAAAATACGTTGTTCAAGGTACTCAAACTGCCATACATTAGCGAACAAAATGTCCATCGCGTTAACACCTCGTTGCATCAGACCACAGAGAACACACTCAGGGCAGCCGCATGTGCCATTGCGTTCTTCTTCCTCTCCTGGAAAATCGCCCTCGTCATCACTCTCTTCATTTTCACATCCATCTTCACCACCGTCCGGATTCAGAAATGGTACCAGGAGGTGGAAAAGATTCAACAAAAGACGACCCTTGATATGGATGTGCGATTGAGCTCCATCTTCGCGAGATTCGTTGTTGTGAAGGCCTTTGGGACTGAGAAGTACGAAGCGGAGAAGGTGAAGAGGAATGTCAAGTTGTCCAGAAGTTATTTGGGTACGGGGATTTCAGTGGGATTTTGTGGGGTGCGTTAGGGTCCTGCGAGAAAGAGCAACGGAGCGATGTATATAACTGGCCCGCTTCTCGTTAAAACCAGTTCCGGTCGCTGTTTATAAACTTGTATCGCAAATGATCGTGGGATTTCTCTACCCCATCGTGCTTGGTTATGGCGGGTATCTCGTCCTGAGCAACGAGATGTCCTATGCAAGTCTGACGATCGTATATTTCTTGGCCGTGCAATTTTCCGTGGTGAGTAGCATCCATGCCGACGTCGTGGCCGTTTGGTGATTTCCACAAACCTCAAACCTCAAACATGTTATCACCACCTCTGTTCCGAAGGCTGCTCAAGCCATCAGCGACGATTCCAACAAGTGCATCGAACTGTACTTGAGCTATAAAAGATTTCAAGAAACGTTCGGCGATATGAGCGACAACGAAACATACCAAAACAGGATTGAAGACTTTCCAAACGTTGAGCTTCAAACCATCAAGTTTCGCAACGTGTCTTATGAGGAGGGAAACAAACAGATCCTGGACCGCATATCCTGCGAAATTCCTGCAGGGTCGAAAGTTGCCCTCGTTGGTCCAAGTGGGGCGGGCAAATCCACAGTGCTCAATCTCCTCATGCATCTCATCATCCCGACGTCAGGTCAGCTTCTCATCGGCGAACAGAATACGCCCCGAATACCCGTCAACCTCTACCGCCAAAACATCGCATACGTTCCGCAAGACTCAATGCTCATTACCGGTACTGTACGAGAAAACATCTGTTACGGGAAAGATTATACGGATCAAGAAATGTACGAAGCCGCGAAAGCTGCTTCCGCCCACGATTTTATCATGAAGTTGCCGGTGCAGTACGATACCGTAGTTGGTGAGGGGGGAGTTCAACTGAGTGGTGGTCAGAGGCAAAGGATCTGTATTGCGCGGGCATTTTGTCGGAAGGCAAAGCTTTTGATTCTGGATGAGGTAAGTTATTCTTTTTCATCGATATCGTTGAACGTTGATTTGAGGATTCACCCACAAATTTACGTTCTCCCATGTAAAGGCGACATCTGGTCTCGACGCGGTATCTGAAAAACATATCCTCGAACACGTTCGAACTCACATGCCCCGAGCGACTTGCCTCATTGTCACGCATCGATTGCAGACCATCGTTAATGTAGATCGCATCTTTTTCTTGGACTCGGGGCGACTGATGGAACAAGGGACCCATGTGGAGCTGATCAGGTCCCATGGGGCGTATGCAAACCTTTTTGCGAGTCAAGCTACTGTGAGCGAGCGATGTTCTGAGACTGGGAGAAATCACCAGGAAGAAATTCATGCGGCATGATTGTTGGCGAAACGGTGGAAGGGTCTTTTTTGCTAGCGTCCCGAGAGATCAGTCTGGCTTGAAGATTTCACGAAAATGCTGCAGAAAATGTAGGGGATAAACTCGAACGGCATTTCAGAGGTGTTGGATTGGATTGATTAATTCCGAGTTAGTGCTAGACTTGGAGCACATCGAAAGAGGAAATTGGATGTTTCGTGCAGATGAGGACGCAGGGTACATGACCATAAGAATTGTATGAAGGCTGCTAGCCCTCTATAGTGGATTTGATAGTTGTTGCATTTGAGTAAAACCACTTTCACTCCGCTGCCCGAGCATATGTCCGATAGGCATCTAATAGGATTACCTTCCAACTTAGAGTCTGAGATGGTGTCTGAGTTTGGTAACGGTTTAAACTTGGTTTTGGCCCGGGTCAGTGTCTGGGTTTGAACTTTTTTCGTCTGACGTTCACACACAAGCCTGAGGAACCTGTCAAACTCAGCCCAACAGAGTGCGGCTTCAAAAAAGTGAGGAGAGTGAAAAAACGGCAATCATGAGCACTCCGCAGAACCGCAACCGCCCTCCTCAGTCCCTGCGGTCAAGATCATCCTTTCCCTCATCGTCCGCGCGGCTACGGCAATCCCCCAGCGACCCTTCTCTCTCCGCTTCGGCTAATTCCCGAACGCAGTCTCGAAGAACAAGCACTTCTTCATCATACGCTTTGGATCCGGTTAGTTGAGCCATGCGTGCGAAGGGCTTAGGCAATGCCTTCATTCGATGTTCTTATCTTCAGGCGTTCATACGTCCTCTGAACAACAGCGGGACTAAATATCGCTCTCACCCATGCAACCTGCGGCATTTCCCTCCAATCGTCGTCCTTTATTCGGAGATAGCACCTCGATTCCGTTTCGTATGAAGACGTCTTTAAATCGAGACCCAAGGTCATTGATGACCGAAACATTCCACCAGCTTCCGTGAGTCCTAAAACTCCACCTTCGAAAAGTCACATATCACCCCATCATGGTGGGTCACCAACGCAGCGGCGGTTCGATCCGTCCCAGTATTCTGCTGCGGACAGTTTGGAACAAATCGACACATCAAATGTCGGGATTGCCGATAGATCTGCTAGGAGGGACGTAAGCCGCACCCAAGACGAGAGCAGGAGCAGTGGGTATAACACTCCCCGGCACTGGTCGATGCCGCTATCTGGATCCTCGATTCTCTCCCAGGACGCCGAACTCATAGAATTCAGCTATAGACAACGCGATATCCAGCAAACTCTTGACCCGGACCGATTTAGCGTTGATGATTTTGATGGGCTCATACACGTAGATCAGGACTCGCTGCAGCAAGTTCCGAGCTCCAGCAACAACATTTTACAGGCCGAACGTATCGTCGCGCGATCATCGTCTGGGAGCCTCCGGTTCGAGCAAGCCGAAAGGCTTACCAACACATCTTACACCATGTCAACAACGGATCGTCGCTCCCAGGGTAGACAGGGGCACCTTGATGCAGTGGAAAGAGGGTCAGGACGAGACGATGATCATCGGTTCTTGGGGGGGTTGGAAGATTTTGAGTCAGATGTGCTGAAGAGTTCCGATTTGCCCCGTCGAAAAACCTGGCAAAGTGGTATATCGGCGAGTCCGTTCCAGCATGGTACGACAACACAGATTCAGACGGGAGAAGGCTTGCCACCTCGTCCAAATCAACCCCCCAAACCTGCATGGTACAGTGATGCGGATATGAACGCATATGTTTCCAGACCTGAGACCTTACCGTACTCGAATCGGGGACGTGAAGACCGGTCACGACCTGTTGATGTGCGCGCTGTCGATGTGACTCCATTCGCCTCACGAAATGAACCACTCCGAAAAGGGTATAACAGCGCACCCCAGGTCAGTTTGGCCTTTACGATCCTTCAACTCGGTTTGTTTGCGGTTTGAGTTTCCACAAGTACGTTGACTGGAAATCTGTTGGTTTTGATGTTGCAGCCGGAACCGCTTTCTACGACTTCATCATGGGATACTTCGAAAAAGTAAGAGATACACGTCGGTTTGATCCTATTGTACATCACACTCATCAATTCCGCTAACTGCGCGAAATACCCACCGTTCGTCGCGTGTTCCAGAGGTTACTCCTTGACTCGAACGTCTCAAGAACGAGAGGTGTTCCAGCCGACAGGTCAATCAACACCAGCAGAACGACAGCATCGCACCACTACGACAAACGATCAGCATCTTGACGTGATGAAGGCAGAACAGATGGTGGAAATATCGGAGATGCAACTCAAAATGGAGAAACTTCAAAAACAGGTAAGCGTTAAAACGGGTTGCCAGTGACAATCTTGCAAGACTCCCTTGCTATATACCCATTGCGCTAACGTTTCGCCGGCGGCTGGTATAATGGATTCAATTCAGGTCAAAGAAATGCGTCGATATCTGAAGACGATTCTTCGGCTTGAGGAAGAGAAATACACTCCGGCCATTGTCTGCCTGCAAGCTTACATCCGTGGTTATCTGGTGAGATTTGTTGCTGTTTATTCAAGCTCACATACTTGAAACCATTTGCTGATATACTATCGTTTCCGAAAGGTGCGGCGCGCGATGAGGGACGCGAGAGTATTCTCATGGCATCGAAACCAATTCAAAGCCAGAAAGTTATCCTATGTGACTCTTGATCTACTTCGGGACGAGTGCGCTCGAATCGGACTTCAACCCATCTTGTCGGACCACGGGAATGAGGATGACCTTTTAAAACTGCGGTTCGAGGGCCCTGAAATGTTGATCATCTTCAACGCGGCTGCTGTGAGAATCCAGGCATGTTATCGAGGTCATTTGGTGCGATATCGAGTACGGAAGTATCGGTTGTCGGAACGAGCTGCGACCAAAATACAGGCTGTTTGGTAGGACTTGAATTTCTTGAATATTGAATTACTTTGTTTCCATACAGTTCTTTGGAAGCGCATTAAATCTCATATTATCTTTTCGTGAAGGCGACGTCACGAAGTCTGTAAGAGATATCCCAATATTCGATATGAGATATTGCGGCAGCTGAATAGGAGGCAAGCCAACACGATCTCTCTATTGCGATCCGAGATGGATGGACTCAAAGTGCGGCTGGATAAGACGCTGTTGGATAAAACCAAATACGAAAGCATCTTGGTCAAGCTTTCCGAAGAGGTATGGAGAGAAACAGGTGATGTGAAATGACTTCGTTGATATTATGTGGTCTGCAGAGTATCACCTCGCGCTAATCCCCCCCCCTACGTCCACGCAATCTTTGTATGGGTTGGCCAACAGGTCGAAGGGTTGGAATCTTGGCGGAGAGCTACGGAATATGAAAGAGCGGTGAAGTGTGCCACCATCATTCAGAAGCACTGGCGGGGTTTTGCAGTCCGGAAGGTAACCATGGCATTGAATATGTATCGTTCCGCCCGTTTCCTTTTTAGAGGCAACAAATACTAACATTACACAATGGAACAGAAAACGTCCGCACTAAGGCATCGCGCGAGTCTTGTAGCCCGACATCAGACTTTCACCAATTCGAACTGTAGAAGCTGTGGCGAGTTTGTTTCCAAGCAAGACTTTGCGATGCTGCAAACGCAAATGGAGGAACTGCAACGAGCTTTTCAGCTGCTTGCAGTAGAAAATGCGAACCACGTGTCTGGCGTAAATGGCGCCGGTGGTGGTAATGGTCACTTCTCTAACAAAATGACAACGTCGCATGATAGGAAATCGAAGCCGAGTGATTCTATTTCTGAACTGGATTCCGACGGACGGCAGGTGGATGAGATTGAGGAGGAGGAGGAAAGAACACTGTATAGTCAGACCGAACAGTCATTGGATGACCGTGATCGGGATAGGGTGGAAGAGACCTCCTGTCGGCGTAGTGATCTTGGTGTGGAAGAGGGGAAAGTTTAATGTTTGGTTTACTGCCGTTTGAAAACAGAGGTTGAAAGATTTTGTGGCGGCATGTACCGCACCAATGACCTTCCAGAAACACACGCTTGACTTTTCTCATACAGCATGGAGAAACCGAGTGGAAATCTTTTCGGATGGTGGATGTGAAGCTTCCCATGTGCGATCGAATGCCCGGGTTTTGAGGCTCGAACCCAACGGTTTGAACTGCAACCACGGTAAAGGTTGCACAGCATTCTTGAAAGCGTCAACTGGTGGTGGTCCATAATACTGTATACCGCCCGCCTGCCCGCACCTACAAACACTGAGCATCGCCAATTGACTCCGGATAGAACGCATACAAGCGATTTGGCAAATAAATGTCGCTCTCGGGGTCCCTGGCGCCCTTCCGGATCGTTCCTTTGGTCCAAGGCGTTACATTCGAACCAGAACCAACCTCGACGTCGACCACCCTTCGCACATCACTCTTCTCTCGATCTGGGACGTCAGGGACAGGATCGGCTATTGCCAGTCAAACTGATGGAAGCTCTTCGACACCTACCAGTCCACCGTCCACTCCGTCTTTGTCGACTTTGTCTGCGACCGGGGGTGGTGCCAGTCGTGCGTCGATAGAGGCCGTTGAGCTGTGTGGTTAGTTGGGGGTAGAAGCATCGAATTCCCTTGATTTTGGAACACTGAGTTGGAGTTTTATTTTTTCGGATTCCATACCGGAGTTCGGGAAGACTAAGGCGCCCAAAACCTCACCATCTAGGGGACAACTTGTATCTTGGGACTTCGGACGGTTATTTGCTCCACTATGTATTGGAGGTCCCTTATTCGGACGCCAAAGAGGTAATTGAGGTGGGCGTAAGATGACTCGCATTGAAGAGTGCAAAGTGCTGAAAATTCCTCTGCGGTCCTCAGGCAGATCTCAAGGCCCGGCTCCACCAGAAACGATTTTTGGGGTTGGGACGAAAGATAGTGGAAGGAATACTGGCGATACCCTCTGAGTCGAAACTAGTCGTTCTATGTGGTATGTATGTCAATCTTGTTGTTGGTTGTCTTCTCCGATCTTTCGCAGTATCTTGACGTATCGGCCCCCGAATGTATCGCAAATTCACAAAAACCATGAATTCAGATGCACAATTGACCTTCTACAGCATGCACAACCTGATGCAGTTATCTCAGGATATCGCTCAGCCTGTAAAAGCAGTAATGTCTTTTTGCCCGGACCGGTTAATAAGCAGTCCGATGCAAATATCAGTGGGGAAAAGGCGGGTGCTGCAATGCTTGGAAGTCGGGGATACGGTGTCATTGCAAAAGGTAATTGTCCTGGGCATTTTTTGGACCAGAATGGTTTGACCTGGGATTTTCATTGATCTTCCGCCACCTGATTCTATGAATAGGAACTTCCTCTGTCGGATGGTGCTGTGCATATGGTCCGCTTCAATGAAACGATATGTGCAGCTGACTATCAAACATACAAACTCGTATCCACCACCACGGGCGAAACGTTCCCTCTCTTTCCCTACGATCGTAATGCCATGAGACCTCTCATAGTTGTCATACAAGAGGGCGAGTTCCTGTTGGTTACTGCGACTCCACAGCAAATGGGTCTCGGGATCTTTGTGTCAAGCCGTGGCGATGCCATACGAGGTGGGTGAGATAGACGAACTGTACCACTTTGGTTCTATTGTTGGTATCTCATGGTTTGTTCTTAGACATAGATGCGCCATGCTTAACAACGGCAAAACTTTGAATGTTCGTAAAGGCACGTTGCAATGGCCCGCGGTTCCGAAATCTGTAGGTGAGGTTTTGTCGGGACGCGATTCAACAGAAACGATCCGAAGCGAGTCCATTATAATCTGAATCAGCTCAATTGCGATGCATTTTTTAGGATTTCAATTTCCATATGTTGTGGCCTTACTCAAGAATAACACCATCGAGGTGCACAACATATTCGACCAACAACTGGTCCAATCTATCACTCTTCTCCCATCACAAGAATCTAAATGTCTCACCGAGGCATCGTTCGCTCTGGAGTTATCGGCGCAAGCAATAAAGGATGCAGCAGAGGCACACGACGAAGATTCCCCTAGCGACAAACCGTCAACTATCAACTTGGTCATCGCGTTGAAAGACGGAGTGTTGGGACTGAAGATGGCTCCCTTGGAATCTCAGGTATGAGTCTTTGACTCGCGTGCGTACGTCATATTCCCGCGAAATCGGTGACCTATAACCTAATTTACGCGTTTGTTTCCCCACATTGATCCCGAGGTGGACCGACTGCTTAATCACCGACGAGTCGATGAGGCGGTGAAATTGGCAGAGCAGATGTTACAATGGGATCGATCGGAAAGTCCTGAAAAACAGGTAGGCCTCCTTGACTTCGTTTTCTTGACGATTTCGGTGGCGCCTTGCATATTGACCGTGATAACTTCCCTTCAAAGCGACGGAAAGCAGCATCAATTTACCAACGAGCCGGATTCGTCTATTTCTGTGATACGTTATTTGAAGACGCACTATCGTATTTCAAGAAGGGATTATTGGACCCGAGAGTTTTCATATCCCTATTTCCTGATTTGGTGTCATCGAGAACAAACCGCGATGCTAGCCCGACATTGGGTGCTCCGCCCTCCCGGGAAACTACTTCTACAATGAACTGGGTGGCTGAACTTGGGACGATCGATGATATCGGTATGTATGCCTTTGTTCGCCTTTCGTTTTCTTGTTTTCTTCTCATATTCACTTTCCCGCAACTGCTAACGTGATGAATTTCGGATTAATCAGTTCGAAAAAACCTCGAGCAAAATTATCCTGATGTGGATGAGGAAACGAGAGATTCTTTCAGCAAAGCTCTGGTGGCGAACGCGAAGGTATGCGACGACGCCTTTGGAAGTCATGCCAATCTCAGAAGGAATTGAAACCCTTACGCCTTCGCGTTCAAACAGGATATATTGGTGAAATATCTGACTTTTGCACGAGCAAATAAAATCGGGGTTGGTCGATTAGAGGTCAGTTTTGAGATTGTGGGAATCACTTGCGATTATCAAATGCATGAATGTAGATAGCGAATGCTAAATGTCTCGTACTGTTTCACGACTGGTCTACAGGAAATAGACACGGCGCTGCTGAAAATATATGCCGAAACCGATTCTCAAGCCATGTATCAATTGCTTGCATCTGAGCATTACTGTTTGCTTGAAGAATGCGAACCTTTCCTGGTGGAGAAGAAGGTACGGGCATCAGTCCTATCACACATACTATACAAACATGATATTAATCCACCTTATTCAATCCTGAATTTAGCGATATTACGCTTTGAGTCTTCTCTACAAGCGCAACAATCTGACTCGCAAAGTTTTGGAAACGTGGATTCGGTAGGTTTGCTTCATGTGGCCCTCTTCAACAGCACACATTGTTCGTACCAGAGTTTAACATCCGGTTGTTTTTTTCCTGCTTCTGGATAGCATCGCCTCCCATGAGTTCGAAGATCCAGATTTCGAAGGGCTGCCACTGATCGTGTCATTCCTTTCCAATGTGGAAGATAAGGAACTTGTATGGCGGTATGCCGAATGGGTATTGAAACAGGATCCTGTAATTGGAAGTCAGGTATGTGCATCAACTTGGACAAGAATTCCTCGGTCGTCGAGCCTATGTTGATGGTGTACTTATCTTTCTTTGGGCCCAGATCTTCACGACACATGTTCGAAAAAGCACACTCTTCACCCCTGACGACGTGTTGGATTACTTAAAGCCGTATGGGATGCAGGCGACGAGGCTTTACTTGGAGTATCTAGTGAATGAACCCACGCATCAGGTATGGTATGAAATATTTTAAATAACCTCCAACCAAGAAGCGGCGCGAACTGACTTCGGCACATGGTCTGCTATGTGATGGAAAGGAGGAGAAGTGGCATACAGCATTGGCGTTGATGTATGTAGATAAGGTCCTGGATGTTGGTAATGAATCGACTTTGCAAGCTACTGGTAAGCTAGGCGAGCTAAACTCGATTCGCACGACGGTTCTCTGAATGTTATCACGGCTTCATTTCTGAATGCTGCTTCGCAACAATTTTCTTTTCCTTTACATAATGGTCCGACAGAGAACGATTTCTCCAACCTTCCAACGCGACAGTCCTTCAGGTCCTTCGTAGCATCGAGGTCGGATGCACTGAGCCGCGCACGAGCGAGGCTGATTACATTTTTAGAGCAGTCGGATCTCTTCCAAATACCTCTTGTGTTGAACAAAATCCAGGCACATCGTCGATATCATTTGGAGCATGCAGTTTTGTATGCAAAGGTGACTATTGTCAATGAGAATAAAATGGGACATGGATGTATGAATACTCACTTTTTCCTTTTATCGGTGTTCAACAGATGGGCGAGCACGAAAAGGTTTTGAGGACACTCGTCTACGATGTGAAGGATTTCTGCGGAGCAGAACTTTATTGCAAATCAAAACTACATCAACCACCGCCACTGCAATCACACACCACGACTGCTCCAACGAACGACACGAAGAATGTGACTGGCGCGACAGGAGCAATCCAAGAGAAAAAGATGCCTGCGACGCGACAGTCGCTGCTTTTCTTGTTACTACAGCTGTACTTGAAATCAGAGATGAGGTAGGAAGGATGCATTACATTTTTTCGTGGATGACTTCTGGGTTTTCAAGTCCTTGAATGCCGATTCTCATCCTTTTTGCCTCCTACACAGGGATACTTATGCAAACGAAGTTCTCCATCTTCTGAATATCCATGCTGCCGACTTGGATGTCATGCAGGTACGTGCTCCAGATCGTATCAGACCATTCTCATCATTTGGGAACGCAATTTCCTCACTAAAATTTGCCGTGATGTGCACCGTCTGTCCTTCGGTGAATTACATTCACGTAGGTGTTGAATATGCTACCTGATCACTGGTCCTTGTCCATGGTGAGCCATTTCTTGGTTAGCTCCGTTCGAAAGGACCTCCATCGCTGTCGGCAAGGGAACATACAGAAGGCAGTTACTTGGGGCAATAATCTAATGGTTGGTACACAATGAGAATCACAAATTCTTGCTCTCTGATGTTCCCGAGCAAATGAAACAACCACCTCGCTGCTTCCCAAAACAACACATGACTAACTTCTTTCATTTTTGGCTTACTTATCTGTCAATTAAAGGTCAATTCCAGATTAATTGACGTTCACCGAACAGAAGCCCCAATCAGACTGGGCACCGACGTCTACTGCATCGAATGCAATAAGATAATCACCGATCCTGGTCTCTTTGTGAGGTTTCCTAGGGATGCGAAGCCGGCGGGAAATCTACCGAATTTGACGCATGTACATTGCAAAGGGCGAAGAGAACGGTCTCAACCTTAAGTGTGCGTTATAATATCCTCATATCTTGTACAATGCACCGTCTTCGTTTGTAATATATTTAGTCCTGTTTTATCTGGGTTGGCTTGCGAACGTTTTCGTGAGAAGCTGGGTTGAGAATTGTCATCTGTGGGAAAACTTTGCAAACCCGTTTGTGAACGACCATTCTCTCGCCTTCTGACATCGAAATATTACCTTCGCGCTTTGCTTTCCTTTCTTTGAGAAACGTATATTGGATTGCAACTGCTTTTGTCACTTCTGTCGAAAGAAAAGTCTATCATGAGAATTTCAAACCTAGACTTATTTTGCTAAAAATTCCCACTATTCGCTTCCTCACCACCATCCTGTCAGTAACATCGCTCGTGGCGCTCAAACTTTCCATATGACTGATATCTTACACTTCGCCGCTTCTGTCTGAGAAGAAATACCACCTAGAATGATTTCCCCTGTCTATGATCAAAATCTCATCTCAAGTTACCACAAATCCCCTCCACCCTCTCCCTCTCCAGCCGCCCCTTCACACAGTAACATCACTCGCACCACTCAAACTCTCCGCATCACATTCCTTCTCGGCATCCGACACGCTGACTTGACTCGCATACAACTTGGCATAGTTTCCACTCAATGCCATCAATTCCGCATGAGTCCCTGTTTCGACCAATCGTCCATGTTCCAGGTAAAAAATCCGATCGACGTTGTTGACGGTTTGGAGGCGGTGTGTGACGATGAGGCAGGTTGTAGATGGCATGTTGGTGCGGACTTCGTTGAGGATGTGTTTTTCGGAGACGGCGTCGAGGGCGGAGGTAGCCTTTTGGGGGGAGGGGGTG
>JADGJF010000997.1:0-12792 GCA_027596845.1 Quaeritorhiza haematococci
CTGGGTTTTACTCTCGTAGGTTTTTAATGAGGCTGGGTTGCTGTTGCAGATTAGCTGTTGCAGCAATGCCGTTTCGTGGCTAGACGTTTTTTTCCCCCCATTCAACTTCATTTCTTTCACACTTTCACACTTCGCTGCACTTGCCAACACTTCATCTTCATCACGTCTCCCCATTTGCGTACACTGTCTCATCCTCTTTCAAAATTCAAACTTTTTCTCCCATTTCGGAACTCTTTTATTTCTCTAACAATTTCGTCGTTAAACTCTAATCTGCTTTGACGTAATTTTGGCTTTAGAAATCTTTAAAAGCGAAACTTGTATTATCATAGAGAATCTTTTTGAAAAATCCTTTTGAAACTTCATCAATATACATGAGAGTCAATCGAAGTTCTTGAGCGCTCATTTCTAGACTTCGATTGTGAGGGTTTTTCCGCTTTTTCCCTCACAGAAGGGAAAAAAAGTGGAACAGGGAGGGTTCAACGGGCGAAACGAAAAAGTGACCACAACGGAAAGTGGAAAAATTCACCAGGTCAAAGTGGAGAGGGAGGATGGAATCGAGACATGAGCTTGCAATTGGAGGGCTGCTCCGCCTGTGTCCGTTCGTTTCGGAGTTAACACAAATAAATGAAAGCAAATGAAAGTAAATGAAACATCTTAATTCAGCATCCCAGGTGAATTCTTCTCCCTTTTCCGACATCATCATTCAGCAATCTGTTGAATGTGGATGGCCACCTTCTTCAATTCAGCATCCTCCGCACGGAACCAAGGGTCGCGGAAAGCATGAAAGAAAAAAGCAGAGAATGAATACATAAAAATTGAGGAGGGTAAGGGCATGAGTTTTCCGTTCCGCGACAAACACTGCCCCTGTCAGTGAAAGAGTGCCTGATGCAGCCGTGGTGTGGCCAAGCTGGTCCTTCTGGTGATAAAAAAGAAAGAACAGGGCCAGGCGGATTAGGAAGGATGGTCTTGAACCATGGGCTTCGTGGACATTCTGTGGCAACTTCAATTATAAAGACAGAAAAAACATTGAAAATAAATATGTAGTCATAGTTGTGAAAAATTTCGGAATATTTTCGAGGTTGGTAGTGTTGTTGTGGAAATCCCGGATTGGTCGACGGATATGAAGGAGCTCAAGGGCGAAGATGACGGGAAATGGATACGGCGACTGAAGATAGAGTCTAGGTCAAGCGAAGTATATACGGATTCGAAGTGTTTACAACGTCTAGAGACCTGGTGACTGCTTAGAGACCGCCCATACGCCAGAGACCGCCCATACGCCTGCTATATACTGCCCTCACCAATGGAAGATGATCATGAACAGAGCAGTGGTTATTAAATGTCACTGCGTTGCTGAAAGCGTTTCTTGGGTATGCATGAAAGGACTGAGAATCTCAAACCAGAAACCAACCGGAAAAAAAGAGCAGAGAAGTGAAGGAACGACCTCGAAAGCATGAGGGAGGGAGGGTTGAGCCCGAGGTGTGCGTGGTATACACTTCCCTGTTGCATCATTTTCTCACTTCACCTCTTTGTTTTATAATATATCATATCAGAAATCATGATGTTTGCTACGACGTAGGCGAGTTGAGTCGTGGTGTCCCGCGCCCTCGGGTCTCTCAGGAAGGGGTGAGGGCGTAATCATAGCGGGGCGACCGTCCGAGTGCGTATAGTGGGTCATGTAGAAGGGTCAAAGATATGATTCATGGCATAATATATTAAGAAGTACCCTCGGCGCGTGTATCTAGACTAAACTGAGGGGATGGCCTACTTTTATAGGCCTGAAGAGCTCTAAGTCCACAGTCACTACACCATCCTCCACCTCCGGTGAGCTCTTCTCCTTCCATATTGGTCTCCAACCACGCCCCTTTGTCCACGATCTAACCTTAAGTCTCCCGAAACGTCCTGATAGGTCCACTCTGTGTTGAGGAAAAGTTGAAAAACCTCAGCAAATCAAAGTCTCCGTGGGCGCTCTGGCAAACTTTGATCGACTCTTGATGTATTTTTTAGAAGTTTCAATCAGTTCGAAGAATACAAGATAGAGATATTTTCCAGAATGTCACAGTGGTCTAAGTATACAATGCTAGATTTTCATGTGTTTTGATGTTCCTCTGAGTCTCTCCAAAAAACGGGGGATTTTTTCGTTCAGGGTATTTCCTGTAAACCTGTAAACACTGCTGAGTCTCGAAAGTTTCCATTTTCGGATTCGGTTTTGGCGGTGCAGGTTACACAAGAGTGTTCGAGCAAACATAAG
Organism: Quaeritorhiza haematococci; assembly: GCA_027596845.1. Taxonomy (NCBI): domain Eukaryota; kingdom Fungi; phylum Chytridiomycota; class Chytridiomycetes; family Quaeritorhizaceae; genus Quaeritorhiza; species Quaeritorhiza haematococci. Next base: position 2,249 of record JADGJF010000997.1, read on the forward strand.
TAGTGTGTGGTAGAGGTAGAGGAAAAGCAGGAGATTGGTGAGTTAGAGTGGCGTTTGTTAGAGAGTTGTTTGAGGGGAATGATTTGAGAAAGGGAGGTGGATGTTTGGACAAGAAAGGAAAGTGTGTGCGCAAAGAAAGGTAGAACATTGGGCAGAGATAAAAGAAATGACGTAGAGATGATAGGGGAAATGAGGAGAAGTTGCGCGTGTATGCACGGGGCGTAGAAGTTTGAGAAAAATAAAGGAAAAGTTTGAAAGAAAGTTGAAGCTTGTGTCTGAAGTTGAACTTGGGTTGTTGTGATGATGAGCACGTCATGCCTTGGGCTGGTGTTTATGAACAGTTATTGATGTACGGCACTCCACCAGGCTAACACTGAACGGTCCTCATGGGATCTCGCTATGCCACATCCCGCGATGGAAGTCGAGGAAAGAATTTGGGTTGGAATTGCGATGAGGATGTCTAAGTGAGATAAAATAGACAATAGAAAAAGTTAGTGAAAACTTTCATAAAAGAGATTGTAAGCGAAACGAAAATGAAATAAAATAAAGTAAATGCGAAATAAAAGAGAAATGAGGTTAAAGTGAAGGAAGCAAAGTTAGAATGTGAAGTTTGAAGAAAAGAAAAAACATGTCGCATGTTCCCAAAGTGAGCAAAGCTAGAGAGCAGAGCTCGGATAAGGAGGACTTGCTGTTGATATCGGTGCCTTGCTCTCGGTTAGAGCGAACTGTTAAGCAATGCTTAACACTCTGTCTATTATACTCTCCCGCACCTCTCTAGCCAGCCTCCGCGTCCTTCTCCACCCTTGCGCCCGTGTCCAATTGTCCCAAACCGTCCTCTGATTTGCGTCCCGACTTCGCCCTTCTTGTCCATCTTGCATGGTCGCCTGTCCATTCGGCTATTTTCCTGATCAATTTCACAAACCGAATCCGACGGTGACTGTCCCCACATTTGTTGCTCGGTTGGTTGCATGATTATAACCCAGCATGCCAGCCTTCGAAGTAGGCTGTTTTATAATGATTATCTTTATTGTATATCTCATCAATAAACATTAATATGTGGAAGGGGCTGCGCACAGATTGAATGGAGAAACAGATTTAGGGCTGGATAAAAAAGGGAAGAAAGAAAAAGAAGAGACCGGAAAGGGGTGCGTAGAACTGATGTTTTCACATTAAGAACCACAAAGTCTCAATTCCAATTTCCATCTGAAAATTACAATAAAAACCTTTATATATATGTATCTTTGGGAAATTCCATATGAACTGTCCTCTACTCGTGTATTGAATCAAGAAACCAAACGCATTCATCTGTTCTAAACAATTCCCGCTGGCCACTTCATTGTTTGGTCGTCTGGTGATTCCCTCGGGAGAAAAAACGGAAAAGGAAAGTTACAGTAATTAACGATGCATGAGCAGAAAGAGGAGGACGCGCGTGGAACCGTAGCCTTATTGAGCTTTTATTTTCACTTCCATGAACCGATTCTGAAAATAGATACAATGATCTAAGGAATCTATGAAACTGAATCAGGAAGGACGGTCTTGAACCGCGTACTTCATTTCAAAGTATTTTTCTTCTCAGTATCCCATTCGTGAGCCTGGAGACCTCCTAATCTGATAAGTTCTCGCTGCAGTGATGATCCCTTGCCATAATATCATGCTGACACTCACACACTTGCTCCTCTCAGATTAATTGACAGATGAAAAAAGAGCTGCTGCGCCTCACAACCGCTTATTAGTCCTTTCATGCTATGATGACAGAGGGAGTGGTGGCGGAATGAAAAAGAATGTTTCCAGAACCGAAAGTTTCTTGCCACACATTTCAACTTTTTTCTTTTCTCACAAAGCATGGAAGACCCAATAGATAGGACAGTCACTTCTGAATATTTAACTTCGAAATTGAGGGCATTCGTCCATTCCCTGATCACGATGGCCATTTCACCGCACTCATAAAAGATAAATGAAGTGATTATGGGATGAGAAAAAAAGTGGAACAGGGTTTGCCGTCGAGGAAATAAGAGTGGGAAGGATGTGGGATTCGGGTGGGATTCGGGAAGCGTACCAAACGTGGACCGCTAGGATATGGAGTGGAAAGCGGTTTTTGGAAGCCGCGAAGTCCGCTATGACTCGGAATGTCTTGTGAATACGGGATGGACCTCAGTGGTCACCTGAGACCGCTACCACAAGTCGGAGACCACAAAACTCCATCCGCATGCACAGAGCCTCACCGAAAGACCTTTGTCTGCAGTCTGCCACTCAAGCCCCACCTCACCGCCCTCATCGCACAAACGTGGTTGAGGCAGTATATCGTCTTCTCAGCAACCAGGTCGGATTCCTTGATAGCAAGAAGCAACCAAGCAAGCACCACTAACCCTACCAACAGAAGGCTTCGGGAGGAGGGACCCGTTACCACGGTTGTAATTCCCCCACCTCCACCACCGCAGACCGTCAAGACATCCTATCATCCACGGCCCACCACAGCGTCAGTAGCTCACATGTCAGTTCTCTGTTCTCTGACCCTTCGTAATTAAATTATTTGATTGGGGTTTGGGACTGGGTTTGGGAGAGGAAATTGTTCTTTTAAGTGTTTTGGACTGAGGGGAGGAGGAAGAATTATGACCAGATGGAAGTGAAGAATGGGACCAAGATACAGCCTGCACAAGTGTCCTATCCTTGATCACGTCGCATTCTCGTCTATCAGACAGCAACACAGCTTCCTTTCATGCTCCGACCCAGCTCCTGAGCAAGACTCTCTGATAGCGCATTTGGAAAAAGGAAGTTTCAAAAACCAAACCTTCTTTCTCACCGCCAGCAATGTGCATTCCGACGCGAAGGCGGGGATTGTAGTGTTTTCGTTGAGGCCAAAGGCAACCCATCCGCCAGTCCACCCACCCAACGCTCACGCCTTCCACACCAATCCGTCATCATGCTACGGGGTTTTGACTTTTTTTTTGGTTTATTATTACAATAAAGTAATGAAGTGTGGGTGATTCCGAGCTGGCTATCTCCAAACCTTCCCGTCCTCGCTCACACGCGCCAGCAAAACATCTACTCGTCGGCAGCCTCCTCCTTCTTCTTGCCACCCTTCTTGCCCTTCTTTTCAGTCTTGGCCTCGACAACCTCAACGGGGGCGTCCTCAGCCTGAATAGAAATGGTTGATAAAGGATCAGTTCACAATCCATGTTCTCAAACAAACAGAAATAACCACATACGCCGAATTCAAAACAAACACCCATCAGATGCAGAGGAGCGGGAAAGGCCACAGAGGAACATACCTTGGTTGCTCTTGTGTAGATGAGTTGTGACCGGTGGGAAGAAACCATGCGGATGAGACCCTTGGTTTCGAGTTCCTTGATGGCAAGACGAGCCAATGAACCGTTGATCCTGAGACGGTCGACCAAGACGGAGGGGGTGATGAGTTTGTAGGTGGGGACTTCCTTGTAGAGTTTGTCGTAGGTGGCTTTGTCGAAGACAACGGCGTTGTTGGCCTTGTCCTTCACCTTCCCCTTGGACCACTTCTACTCATCAAGCAAGGTTACAGGAAAATGTTAGATCGCTGTTCTGTATCCTCCAGACACCACCATGAACCGCATAGACAAGCACGTCAACCAACCTTCTTCTTGTTCTTGCCACCAGCCATGGCGGCCTTGGCCTTGTCTGCCTTAGTTTGACCCTGTTGATTGATTAAGAAGAAGCGACAGCTGATCAGTCTCAACATTCCCAAATCCTGCGTTTCCGGCCATGTCTCCACAATCTCTTTTCCGTATTCCGAGTATCTCGCACTGCCGTAGCATGTTGCGGTTGTTGGTGCTGAGGTATCTGGCGGACCAGGTTGACGGATGACCGTCCTGGATTGCGTCGGCTGCATACACACTCTGGTGAAGTCGAACGGACCCACAGACAACACCAACCGTCGTTGACCCACCCTACTCCCACCTCACCACTGACCGGTCTCCTCGAGTCGTCCAGCACATCCAACATCCACTCGTGCTAATCCATCCATCCATCCATCCACTCATCGATCATCCCATCCGTCCCATCATCCATCAACGTATCTATCCAACGCCCCCCCGAAAACAGCGGTGACGGCGGGCAGCAACACTAACCATTGTGTTTTGTTGAAGCGGCGGTCTGTCGGGGTACTCTGCTCTGGATAGCGGCACGTTGGCAGGTGGAGAGCCAGCCAGCCGAGTTTGCAAACCTGCGCCACGCGTGGCAAACGGTTGGTCCCACGTCATACACAGGTTTTGAGGTATTACGGAGTAGTACACAACTGAGTTTGAACTGGGTGCAAGTTCGAGTTCAGAGTGTCCAGTTCAGTGAGACAACTGGGACACTCAGGACGACAAGCTGATGCTTGATCCAGGTTTTGCTCAGGTTGAGCCGCATTTTCGACAGCAACCGAGCACTGGTCCAGACACCACATTATAACATGTTGCGATTGATGGTTCTGAGGTTTTCGGCGGACTGGGTTGACAGATTGAATTGATTGTATCTACTCTGACTACTCTGAAGTCTCTGATTTGACGATTCTGCGTTTTGCCACCTAGAGAAGAAACAGATTTGCAATGGTATTTGTCCCCGTGGGATAGTCCTGGGGATGGTGGGGTAGTCTGGATAGCGAGTGGAGAGGTCTCATCCGTCTCCTCCTCCCCTTCCTCCCCGCCCAACACGAATACCAAAGTTACCAAGCCCAACAAACCGTGCAATGGCACCTCCAAAACTAAGAGACCCTTTGCGCATCCCATCCTCCCGGCCGCCGATTCCGAACATCCCATCGTAACTCATCATTCATAAATTTCACAACCCATGCCCTTCTCAGCTTCTCTTCCAATCGCACTCAAGCCTTCTGACAAAGTCCCGACTCCTGACAAGCTCTCTGAAGCTGATATTGGCAATGTTTTCTATTTTGCTACAAGAATTTGAAAAGATGGAATAAAAAGGAAAACAAATTGCACCACCCCCATCCCACGCCCTGCCCTTTCCCCATCTTACCCCCTTATCCTTTCAGCGGATCATTTCTTCCTCTCCCTCAAATTTCTGTCCGCATTTGACCGCCCCAGATTCGCTTTCTCCTCTTCTCCCATCCACCCCCAACAACATATTCTTCAGGTCGAGATCCGTACATGCACGCCTGGAATAGTTCGTAAAAGGAGTGTGTGTTGGCTGTGAGGTCGCCATGAGGTGTCACGGAAAGTCGATGGGTGAGGGCAATTAGTCGACCGTCTTAGTCGGGGCCGATGCTTACCAGGAATTCCTCTTCTGCCAAGACTCCCTCTCATTGACTTCATTCACGTTTACTGTCACCGCGGTACCTGTGTGCTCACCATCGCCTGGCTTGGGCAGTTACTTACGGACATTTTTCAAAGCGAAAGGAAAGAAGTACTGTCGTTCTGTGAGCTTCGCATGACTCCTTTGACCGATTTACGCGGCCTTTTCCTCGACAAGATCAACCTCTGTAATTCCCAGGCTGCGAACGAATGCGTAGACGTTCATATAACCATTCCGACAGTGATCTGTCATGGGAGTTCCCTCGACAACATCATCGGTTAACCATATGGGATACCGAAGTCACAGACGTCAGCCATTCCAACCGCAGGGGTATGGAGTTCCAAAATCGTTGTTCTAACTCCGACGCGAAAAGTGGAGAGAAGTAGGTATCTAACAACGAATTCTGGTGGATTTGTGTTTCCTGATGCCTGGATGCAACACTTTGGTGGCAACCCGTCACAAGGGAGCACAAACGAACGCAAGCCTTCACCTTCAAACTCCGTCGTTGTCTTCAAGTCCTTTGTTCCTTGTCTCCACGATGAACTCACGAAAACGGGTCGCGATCACATATGGCCGGAATCGTCGTCGCCAGATTCAAGCTAATTCATTCCACGAAGATGATGAAGATATATCGTTGGGGGGTTCCTCAGATCCAGCACCGTTGAACAAGGAAGATGAACCGGAACTAAAGCAGCAAGACAAGGCACATCTCTCCAACGAAACCGAACTCGCTGATACCGCCAGTATGCCAGGCCGTAGGCAGAGGAGAAACGTGAAAGAGAAGGGGAAGGAGGAGGATTTGTTCGACTTTGGTTCATTTGAATCTCAAATCACGGCGTCAAAACCTACTCGGAGGTTGACCACCAAACCCAAACCCCAGTTGTCCAAACCGGCGACGCAGCGGAAGAAGCAACCAGAAGGACAAAACAATAAACAACAGGAGGATCCAACACCATCCTTTCAGCCCCCATCCATTCCCCGCGTTCCCTCCCTGTCCCGCATGAACTCCGATGATGCCGATAAGATGCTGCTCTCCTCACCCGAACACAAAGAAGAAACTGTTGAGAGGGTGAAGCTCGATTGTCCTTTGGAGGAGTCTACTGGAGATCCGCACTATGACGAGTCGTCGCCCCCGAAACGAAGAACGCTGCTTGCCTCTTCTTCGCGAAAACAGGACCGTGAGCCAACGGACGACTCACAGGAACTGGATCTTTTCGGGTTTTCGGTTATGCCAGCGGAAGCAACGACCTCGAAAAATACGAATGCGAAGAAGAAGATTTCATCGGAGAAGGCGGCGAAGTCAACAGCGAAACTTAGCTCAAATTCCCAGAGGGAGGACCTGGTGTCAGATGTCGCCGAACCCATGGATGTCGTCCTCCCTAGCAAGAAGACTGGCAGCACCACCGCTAACAAACCCATTTCAAAGAACAAGACAATACCGAAACCTAAAGCGGCGCTGAAGGCATCGGGGTCGGGGGCGTCTATTGAGGGGGCACATGCACAGAATACGACCCTCCCTAGAATGACCCGGTCAACTCGCCAGAACCCTCCAACGAACGCACGGAACTCAGACTCTTCAACATCATGTGAAGACAATCTATCATCCGATTCCCCCAAGCCTGCCAGGGCCACGTCGAAGAGGAATCCCGCACCAGCCGTCACAGAGGACGTTTCCACTGCCGTCGATAGCAAGAGCACAACGGCGGCTGTCATCCCGGAACTCGATGGATTCCTAAACTCCATTGCCGCGGCCGATGTCCCCCGCCGATCGAAAGCCAACCGCGTCGCCCGAATGAAAAGTGCGCACAGTCCTACGTTGAAGAAATCAAACTCGCTGGATACTGGCCTCGAGGACATATTCCAAGCTCAAGCATCGGTCTCCACCACCACTCTTCACGGCGTCACTTCCAACAACACAACCGCCGCCACATCAACCACAAACGTGTTCACAAAACGACTCGAGAAATCTTTGTCGCAGACGGACAACCTTTTCGAGCCGGAGCCAGGGGTGTTTGGGACGCTTCAGCATCAAAACGTTGTTGGTCGATTGTTCGGTGAGGAGGCAGGACCCTCTTACGCCTCCATGCAGGAAACGTCGACAGCAACAGCGTTGAGTTCAAATACATATGCTGGGGGTCCCATAACATACGGGCGATCGCGGAGCTTCCTCAGCAGTCAGCCTGATCTTCTATCTGAACCGTTCGTATCACTGACGAGACAGCTTCGGGAACAGGGTTTGGACAGCAGTGATGACGAGGATGACCATGTAAGTCGAGCGTTGTGAGCTTTTATCACATGCATATTCCCTGTCTGTCTTCATGTTTATGTTTGGCCACGCCCTTGCACATTACGTCGAATTTTGTGTCTGATCTTCCTTTATTGCACTGATCAGAAAAAGGAGGTCAAAAGTATTCACGAACTCCGGGAAGCTGGCGAAACCAAGCGTTTCACGGACGAGATGGAGTATATTCTTGATGGACTTCGAGACGACCAGCCTCTCAGCGTTAAAAGATCAAGGTTTGTTTCATTTTTCCTTCTTGCTAAAGGCCATGGGGTTTGGTGTGTGTGGGAAACAAAGAAGATAGTTGCGAAGGTGGTTGAGTTGATAAAGAGACAGAAGAGGGACAATCGGGTGAGCGATAGTCTGATTGAATTTCTTCGATCGCAATAGCTGTCTCGAATTTGCGAACAAAATCATGTCAGGGGCCTTCCTCATGAAAGTTCGTGCACACGATTTCGTTCCGAGAGTTTATGAATCCCTACACCTCGAGGTGGATCCAGTAAGTTCCTTGAATTCCTCCCCCCTACAATTCATGTCCCCTTAACAACGCTGCCTCAAAACGACCATCGGTCAAGAGAAAACCTCACACGTCGAATCATTGTGTCTTACAGGTTATGGTCATTTGCACCACGTTCATTCTGTGCTGCCTGATGCAAGACCGGAAAAATGTCGATTTCTTCGTCCAACAAGATGATGGCATGGACCTGATTGCTCGATGCTTCGCTCTCAATCCGGATCCTTTGGTAAACGCCCCACGTAGCAAGTACGAGAAAAGATTGGTTGGTTTTCCCCCTTTGATCAATCTCCACGTTCTGTATTGAGTTATGTGAAGGATTTCTCGTCATCGTGGTGGGTTTCTTGGGGTGAATGCTCAAGTTTCAAGCTAACAAGAATTGTGTCTCCACTTAACGTTCAGGTGAAGGACGTGAAAGACGTTTTGCAATCCTCACCATTGTTCTCAAACCACGCAGAAAAGGTAAGCAAATCCAGCCTCGTCATCCTCACTGGTCCGGCCCTCCATAACACCATCCGTGCTCATCCTCCCTCAGATATGCACGTGTTCAAACCCTTGATCTAATACATCACTAATCGACCCTTTCCCTTAGATCACGGCTCCCTTCATCGCCATGTCGTGCTTGGCCCTGATTGCTTCGTCGAAACAGAGAGGGGAGGATTTCGTCAAGATGCGCATGCACAGGGCGGTTAGGCCCCTCACCGACCTCCTTGGTGGCTCGTTTGCGGACGCTGAACGGAGTTGCAAAACATTGAAGGCTGAAAGAGATGTAAGTAGCCATTACTCAGAATATTGCTTTAATTTTGTCTTTTGGGCCTTGGATTGGATCATGCGGAAGCTGAACAAAACTCACTCTTGTCCTTTCCCTTTTCTTGACCTACCTTGCACTGAAAGTCATACGACACTGCACGGCTACCAGTGTCCATCGATTTTGCGGGTGTTGAGCGGTGCCTTGGTGTGCTCGAGTTTGCAACCCTCTCTTGTCGACCGAACCAGATGGCGGTTTTGGAGCGGGATGGATTTTTGGAAGGAATGTTGAATCTTTTGAGATTCTGTGAAGGTGAGGCGACTATTTGGTTCACATATCCTTGTTCCATTGAGTTAAACTGGTAAGCTGACTTTTTTTGGCGAAACCATTCCTTCGTAGTTGTTGCACGATCGGATCCGCCGAAGGCATATCAGGGTACGTTGCGATGATATCACGCAAACATGATCGATATCAGGACATTCATTGCCCCAAATGTTATTCCGACCAAAGCTCGAGCTGATTCCACTTTCTAATTCTATAATTTCTCTACCTTTTGAATGTCCCCTATTTGTGATCAGCGTCAGACTGTTTACTCGCAATCCTCAAAGTTCTGATCAACCTCACCAACGACCACGAAGGATGTGCGGACTTCCTGGGCCAGGAAGAAAGTTTGACGGCTTTGCTACGTCTCGCCATCATACCGAACCCTCACCTGGATGTGCCGACGGATTTATCAATCACCGCTGAGAAGAACAAGAATGAGGTGTCTGGTGATGGTGTTGGCCTTGAAGTTAAAGAAACCGGGAAAGGGAAGTCGGATCCGAAACGCCCCGCCAAGGACGCGAAGAAAAAGAAAGGGAGGAAAGCTGATGCTGCTGGGGTGGAGAATAAAGAAGGGTTGGGAGGCGATGGTTTTGATGTTGATATGGAGGATGTGGCGGAAGGCATCGCGCGAGAGTCGATATCGAAATCTTGCACCACGACGGCGACAGTAGCGGCTGAAGGACAACAACATAATCACCAAGGCGAGGAAACCTCGACCAAGGTGACGAATTTCGATGTGGAGCTCCTTAGTGTTGGGCTGTTGATCAACGCGGTGGAGGTCTTTGCGGAGAATCGGAATCGTGTTCGGTTACATTGTAGGTTTCTTGGTTTGATTTTGGTTATGGACTTGCAATTGTTGCGTTGCATTATGAGTCTCTAATTTTCCCCTTTTCGTTGATGTCTTACCATTTCATGTCAGTCTTGAGCGATAAATGCACGGCCGTTGGGGAGTGCCTTCTGGAATGCAAATGTCAAGAAAAACGTGATACGATTGCGTGCCTCGTTGATATCTTTTCGTCACGAATATCCGAATCCCAGGTGAGTTCTTCTCTTTTTTCCGACATCATCATCCAGCAATCTGTTGAATGTGGATGACCGACCACCCTCTAATACTATGGTTCATTCCCTCTTCTCCCTTCATCACATCAAAGACGGAAACAAAGGTCTCAGCTGCATACCTTGCCGTATTCCTCGGCTGTCTCGTCCGCGACAACCCCATCAATCGCCGAACAATCCGCGCCCGCCTCCCTAATGGATCTTTTGATACCCTTGTTCGGCTATTGGAGGAGTTCATTCAGTTCAATGCTATTGTGGCAATGCAGGCTAATGCGGAGCAGGAGGTTATGGATTTGCGGTCAGGGTTGATGTCTGCGTTTGGGTCGGCACCAGGTGGGATGGGGATGGGGATGGGG
>JADGJF010000998.1:0-12776 GCA_027596845.1 Quaeritorhiza haematococci
GGTCTGTACCGTCACCGAGATCGGGGGGTTGGGCGACAGATGTGGGAGCGGGGGGTTTGGCTGGACACGGAGTGTGATGGCCTGGTGCGTGGGCCGGAGGAGAGGAGGACGAGGTTTGAAATCTATGTATATTCTATCCATAACTTTTTGGACTCGAAAAGACATAACTTTTTGGACTCGAAAAGACGATCCTGATCCTTGGGCCTGCAAGAAGCGTTCCCTGTTGAACGACATCCATGCGGAGCGTTTTGGATATCATCCGTGAAGTATTCAGAGAACTACCATGATGTGGTTTGATCATCGAACACCAATGAACCATCACATCTGCTTTTTCTTCGCCCCCAACCCCTTTTTATGATCGGTTCCAAAGTCCTTAGTCGTTCTGTTAGCTAGAAGGGAAGCCTTTGACTCAGGTCCAACGGGCTTTCAATGCGTTCATTGCAGGCTATATGAGCGGCAGATGATCCGGAAAGTGATTTCACTTGAAAAGAACAGAAAAAGCGACACATGGCTATTGCTGGTTCCTCTGCCGAAACCTGGGACAATGTATCTCGACAGTTTCTTCTCTTTCTAGACTCCTTCTCTCCTTACCGTCATCAACCTCGACAAGAGCTTGTGTCCTACATTTCAGGTGTCACAACCACAAGGGGTCCCTTGTTTACGCGTAAGAACAACCACCTCCAACAAACCCCACCACACACACCATCACAAAGGATTCGCCACCATGACTACAACCCTCGAAGACAAATCGCTCTGGGAGAAGGCCGAACAGGATGACTTTGAGGATCTTGGACAGGAAATCTTGCGTGGGAGCACTGACGAGATCATGAACAGGGTCAAGCTGTTGGAGAATGATATCAAGGTAATCTTTGGGGAGCTGGGGCTGGGAGGGGGCGGAAGGGGATGTTCATCATGGTTGGAGTGAATGGAATGTTGTGCTAGTAAAATATCCGTGGAGGGAGGGTAGAGTTGTTTAAAAGGTGGCGGGGCATTTCAAGTGCTGGACCAAAGTGTGTCGGAACTCCGACATTTTCGAAGCCCATAAAAGTGGAAGTTGTGGGGAGAGTTACTGGGATATGCGAAGGTTCATCGGATGGTGTTGATGGTTCCGAAGTAAATATAACATCAGCATGGTCAACGAGAGACTAACTTGATGACTCCAATTCGTCAACAGGTGATGAAAAGCGAGCAAATGCGATTGCAACATGAGCAGACGGCTGCAAAGGAGAAGATCAAGGACAATCAGGAGAAAATAAAGATGAACAAACAGCTTCCTTATTTGGTCGCGAACGTTGTTGAGGTAAGCGTTCGGAGGGTCGCGTACTGGGTGAATGTGGAACGTTAAGAGGTTGAGAGGTATTGGACACTTTCGAACGAACTCCAACGATTTTCTTTCCTCTTTCTTTTCGTTCGGTTGCAGATTTTGGACATGGACCCGAACGACGAGCCAGAGGAAGATGGTGCCAACATAGATTTGGATGCGCACAGGAAGGGCAAGTGCGCTGTCATCAAGACTTCCACGCGGCAGGTACGTCTCACGAAATGTGGTCACCTTTGCTCTGTCCCACGCCGTTTCACGCGCATCATGATCTGGGACTGACTTTCCATGATTGTTAGACTATCTTCCTTCCCATGATAGGTTTGGTGGATGCGAACAAATTGAAGCCGGGCGATTTAGTTGGTGTAAACAAGGACAGCTATCTAGTTTTGGACACATTACCGGCGGAGTAAGTTAAGACACCCCCATTTCACTTGAAGTTCTTGTTTCGTTGTTGTGGTCAGAAGTCTAGTCTTTGCTGACTCATATTTGACTTTTGAAGATACGATTCGCGTGTCAAGGCTATGGAAGTCGACGAAAAGCCCACGGAAGACTACAATGACGTTGGTGGTTTGGACAAGCAGATCGAAGAACTTGTTGAGGCTATTGTACTTCCCATGACACACGCCGACCGGTTCAAGAATCTCGGAATCAAGCCACCGAAAGGTACATTAATCGTTTGTTCTCTTCCTGCAGATGTTCCGATTCACAGGGAAATTATGGTAGAATCCATTGCAGTAACATCCGGCATTTTCTCCTTGCACAGGTTGCCTTATGTACGGTCCTCCAGGGACGGGTAAAACGCTCCTTGCTAGGGCCTGCGCTGCTCAGACAAATTCCACTTTCTTGAAACTTGCCGGACCGCAACTTGTGCAGGTATGAGCTTTTGTGAACTAATCAAACACAAACTTTGTCGTGTGTTGTGGAATACTGGCAAGATCCATTCCCACTCTGACTTCTTCACACTTTGAAACCAAATAGATGTTCATTGGTGATGGTGCCAAGCTCGTTCGTGACGCCTTCGACCTCGCTAAGGAGAAATCCCCTGCCATTATCTTCATTGATGAACTTGATGCCATTGGTACCAAGCGTTTCGATTCAGAAAAGAGCGGAGACAGAGAAGTCCAGCGAACTATGTTGGAACTGTTGAACCAGCTTGATGGGTTCAGCAGTGACGATAGGATAAAGGTAATGACTAAGTGCCGCTAATCTCTCCATTTCAGAATGTGTTTGCCTTCTTTCTCTTAGTTCAATTCGCCATCTTGCATGGGCTCGAGTTGCATATACAGAAAGCTCATTTGCATATCTTCCTTTTTCATGACAGGTTATCGCTGCAACCAACCGTATCGATATTCTTGATCCGGCTCTTCTCCGGTCTGGTCGTCTGGATCGTAAGATCGAGTTCCCCCTCCCGAACGAAGAAGGCCGCGCACGTATCATGCAAATTCACTCCCGTAAGATGACAGTGAGCCCTGACGTCAACTTTGAGGAGCTCGCGAGGTGCTGCGACGAGTTCAACGGAGCCCAGTGCAAGGCTGTGTGTGTGGAGGCTGGTATGATTGCGTTGAGGAGGGGGGCTGTTGAGATTCGGCATGAAGATTTTATGGAAGGTGCGTAGAAGGTTCAACTCTGTTGCGTGTGTGGAATATCGGAGGAGTTGGATGGATGGCAGATTTTTTGTTCTAGGACGAAAAGAAGTTGGGGAGCCTATAAGGGGCGGTCGGATCTCATGAATTCCTTATTGATCCGTCGTACTCACACACATGTCTTTTTGCACTTCTTCAACCACCCCTTTCGCACCAAACCTCGCTACTTCTTCCCACCCCGATTCGACAAACGTTATCACTCGCGGCTTCACAAACTCACATCTTTCTGATTACCATAACATCCGACACTATGACCCATTCACCGGCTGATAACACCCACAACACTACGTTCCCCGAACAACAGGTATCCAGGAAGTCCAAGCGAAGAAGAAGAACACGCTGGTGTACTTCGCGTAAAGGTTTAGGCTGGCATGTAAGACGCCCTTCCCTTTGTTTCCGGGGAACAGGGGAAGGCAGGGAGTAACCTGGATATTGGGGACGGGTGTGTGTATAGTACAGAAGATACCCGGACAACTCGCATGCTGGTGTGAAGGAGGAAGGCACATAAATAAATCTATTTTCTTTGGATCGTTGTGCGGTTTTTGGCATGTAATGGGAATATGAGTGGAACCGGTTCCAGAACTTGCTGAGAAGCAATTTGCCGCAAGCTAGAAAAGAAGAAGACACAATACATTCGAGCTGGAAGGGAAGAAGGGTGTTTGTTCCCACGCAAGACACTTGGACTGCTTTTCGAATGTGGACACGACGGACGGCACGAGAGTTGGCACACACGCATTCAACCCTTTCGAGAAGGAAAAAACGGTTCGAAAACCAGAAGACTCGCGCGCTCAGGTTGCTCTCGAAGAGGCAAATAAAGGTATCAAATATTTTTGACACACACACACACACAACGCAAGCCCTCACCCCCCGAACGCGGTGAACAATCGAAGGCTGAATCGAAGGACCACTTTCTTGCTTGGAGATCCCACATCCACTAAACTATTAAATGTACATCCGACTGTGATCGGTATCTAGGTCGGACTCTGGGTCAGAATGGTTCAAGATCCACGTCCACTAGGTGTCCACTGACCGCGTGCCCTCAAAGCCAGCATTTCATGACGGATGTTGTCTTCACTTACATCATCGTCATGCTGGCTGGCGCATGGGTGTACTGCTACGGTGATCAAGATCTCGGAGCGCCCATGTTCTAGATCTGACACACAAGCACAGTGTGGAAGTGCGTGCGGGAAATGCTCTACTGGGGGTTGGGGCAGAAGGAGTACTTGGGGACTGATGGGAGTTGACTGAGACGCAAACATTCGACAGAATGGGGGAGAAAACCTAACGTTATTCCTCCATGATCTTGGGTAGCATCAACAAGCAATCCGGCTGACCCCCAACAATTGAAATGGAATAAATACGATGAAATTACCCGCCTTCTACCATCAATTACCCAAAACCCCATATTGGAACGCGGTAGCGTGCGAGCGTTGAATTCGGCTGTCAGTTATCTCTCAAGATGTGCTGAAAGCAGACTTCGAGATCGTGTGGTCAACGACCGACATGACTGGATACGGGCGGCTGCTGCTGAAGTGGAACGATCGTACCAGCCGTCCACTCCAGCGTCCACTCCGTCTCATGCATTTCCAACTGGGTTCGCCGCCTGGTGGGGTTCAAATATCTCACACACGAATTCAATGCCCGCTATTGTGCCCGACGACGTCTCCTCCTGGTTCTGTGGTCTTTGGTATCGAGTGGGTATCGAGCTGGTGTGGAGCGTAACCTTGCTGGATTCGAACATCCAAGTCACAACCTGATTCCGAACTTGCTTGATCATTTCCATTCTCCCCTGCGCTGTTGACGACTGTGCACAAAGCATTACATCCAACGCGACTTCACAAGTAGTGGCGCGACCTATCGACCCAGACAAACCACCATTATTACTCCCGCGAAATAGCTGTTTGCGCCCCGCATCAAGATATAACCGCCGTGGTTTCGCAAATCCCCGCCTTTCACCCCCGTTTTTCCCGAACGATCAAATGAGTCTTCGCTGACGTCGGCAGGCAGGCAGGTCTGAGGCAGGTCGGCAGGTTCGATTTGGAGCAAAGTCTATATAAAAAGAGGATCGATTCTTCTGAACATTCTTCCAAACCACCATCATCCACATTCCAAGTAGCTTTCGAAAAGGAAAACAGAACAAAACACAAAACACATCTATCTAAGATCCACCAAACTTTTAGTTTCCAATAACACATCAAACATGAAATTCACAACATCCCTCCTCCTCGCTGCCGCCTCCCTCTTCACACTCGCCCCCCTCCAACCCGTCGAAGCTCACGGCAAACTCGTCAACCCCGAAGGTCTCAACGTCCAGCTCAACAAAGGCATCCCCCTCACCTCCCAAAAAGACGTCACCCGCAACCGCAAAGGCCAACCCGAAACCCCGTGCGGCCGCTTCCAAAACGGTAACGGCGATGAACTCAACCTCGCAACCGCAGATATGACCCCGCGCATGACCGTCACCCCCGGATCGACCGCACAGATTCAGTGGTTCCAACAGAACGGGGACGGTGCTGGACCGTTGGAAGCCGCGATTGATGCGACGGGGACGGGGAACAAGTTTCAGGCTATTAATGTGTCGAAGAACATTCCGGGGCAGGCGGGGAGGAACAAGGATACGTCGAGGCAGACTTTGGATTTGGCGGTGGAGATTCCGCAGGATTTGAGGTGCTCAGGGCCGAATGATGCGTGCTTGCTTAGACTTACGAACCCGCTTGGGTTCGTGTCGTGTGCACCGATTACGGCTGGGAGTGGTGCCAACAAGGGAGGGAACAAGGGGCGTGAACAGGCTGGTGCGGCGAAGAAGGGTGAGCAACAGGGTGCTGGGAAGAACAAGGCGTGAGCTAGGATGACGCTGGGATGAACATCGTCTTGGGGATAAGCTTGCGCAATTATTGTATTTATCATTTAGTGCTCTAATATCTTGTATAATAGTCATATAGGCCCTGATTTGAGCGAAATATATATCGGAATCTAAAACAGTAAAATCTCGTATTTCCTTTTTGTCATGGCGTCATCTGAGAACTAATAATTCATCCAAGTTACCGAGACTGTGCAGAGGGACCATTCAAGAGGGACCATTCAACAGGCACGATCGCGTCAATGTCTTCGTTTTCATGAACGAACTTCACCGTCTGAGAGCAGGTCTGAGAGCGTCTCCCCAAAAATGAAAAAAAGGTGGGGTAGGAAGGCGCTCGAACAGGGTCTGGATTGAAGACGAACAGAACGCAACAATTCAGTTGATTACCAGTAGGTACTTCTCCGACTCAGTTTCTGATAGTTTTCGACCTCCAGCCTCCAGCTCAAGGTTATCGTCTCTCGGCGACACCATAAACTGATTCTTCAAATGGCGATGATCGGATCCCAGAATGGGGCTCCACACCACGTCTCTGTCAACAAAACGACTTGTCAATTATGAACTTATGTGTAAACAATGAATTATAAAATGGTAAACTGCCTGGGAATATAAACTGCTTCATGATCTTCATTTTCCCCTAACCCAAAACTCTGCCCAAAACTGGTCTTGAACTGGCAGTGTGCAGGTTGCCCACAGTTCGCCTCGATGTATTTTTGAAAAGGACCCAAAGCCGGCGCATTGGACTGCCCGCGCCCCCTCCTCTATCAGCCCTCTCTCACCGTCGTCTTCACATTCCGTTGCCGGTTGCTCCAAAAAGGGGGAATCAAATACGTTCACTGCCCTGTCCACCGCCGCCTTCACCCACCCCAAGTTCACCACCTCGTTGTCCAAATTGAGTCTCTGCTACTATCTCTGCTCGAGTCTTCGACGACTTCGTTGCCGTCAGAGATCTCAGGATTCCACAGAGATCCACATCGCGTTGCCAGTGTTGCCAGTTGCTACGAAAACGGGATACCAAATGCCTTCACTGCCCTGTCCATCGCCGCCTTCATCACCCTTAAGTTCACACGCCGTTGTCCCAAATGATCAATGAGTCTTTGGTATCTCGGCTCAAGTCTTCGACGACTCCGTTGCCGTCAAAGATCTCAGAATTCCACAGGGATTTCCGTTGTTGACTATAAAAGAGGATCTATTAAGATCTTTCACCAACACCATCCGTATACCATCTACAGTCCTCGAGAAACTAAAAACAAAACATCTAGGATAAACAAAACATCCCACCTCAAGATCCGCCTTGCCTTCAAGTTTCTAGAAACAATCAAACATGAAATTCACAACATCCCTCCTCATCACCGCCACCTCCCTCCTCACCCTCGCCCCCCTCAAGCCCGTCGAAGCCCACGGCAAACTCGTCAACCCCGAAGATCTCAACGTCCAACTCAACAAAGGCATCCCCCTCATTTCCCGAAGAGACGTCACCCGCATCCGTCGAGGCCAACACGGAACACCCTGTGGTCGCTTCCAAAACGGCAACGGCGATGCAATCAACCTCGCAACCGCCGATATGACCCCGCGCATGATTGTCAGGCCTAGATTAACTGCTCAGATTGAGTGGTTCCAGCAGGACAAGGATGGTGCTGGACCGTTGGAGGCCGCGATTGATGCGACGGGGACGGGGAACAACTTCCAGGCCACTGCTGTGTCGAGGAATATTCCGGGGCAGGCGGGGATAAACACGAATACTTCGCGACAGACTTTGCATTTGACGGTGGATATTCCGCACGGGTTGAGGTGCTTTGGGCCAAACGGCGCATGCTTGTTGAGAGTTAACGAACCTGCTTGGGTATGTGTCTTGTACATCGATTACGACGGTGGGTGGTGCGAACAGACGTCTGCAACTGGGTGCCGCGCTGGTGCTGGCGGGTGCTGCGGCGCGGGCTGCGAAGAACAAAGCATGAGGTGGACTTCTTGGGCTATTCTGTTTTGAGCATGAATATGTTTGAAAATCTCTATTTATCATTAGGATATATACTCTGTAGTTATCATATTTTTATTTAATTGATATTTTGGCTTCATTCGTGTTTCAGGGAAATTTCCTTGAAATGAAAAACGGAAGAATACCGCGTTTGCTTTTGAATTTCTGAAATGGATTGTTTGGAAGGCCACAGCTAGAAGAAACGCCCGTCTTCACATCTCGAAATGAAGGATGAATGCAGGACCTAGTTCCTGAACGATCGAATAGAGAGAGAACTGTTCAAAGGCGTTTCATCAATCGACGTGTTTCTCCTTGAGACGACATGGAAGTTTTTTCCAATCTGTTTGCAACGCTTTTTGCACGCTTTACCGAAGTGTTGTTCAACAAGTCATCTGGCCGTCGAATATCATACTTTGGCAGAAACAGGCGTTTCGGAACTTCCAGCCATCTTGCACATCTCCATGTCTCTGCTTCCGTGCATGGACAGCACTTGGACAGTAATGCTTCCCAAATTGCAACTCTGCAGTGTGTTTGGGATCCAAAATAAGATACTCTGTTGCTTCTGCGTTCGTTCACGCTCCTTCGTTGTTGTCTAGGCGGCGTTTTTGGGATTCAGCGCAGGCAGAAAGGCAGGCGGAAGCGGCTCGCTTTGTCGAGAACAGAGCGACTAAACCTTTAACCCAACCCTTGTGAACCTAAGTGCCTTACCATCTCTCCGACACCGCGACAAAGAAGACAACGAAGTCGATCTCACCCGTTGCAAAACAGACCAACATAAGGCCACGAACACTTTGTTCTCTCGCTCACCTCGCTCACGCTTCATTATCTTCGTTTGGTCGGCTTTCGGAAAAAGGGTTCAAGAGAGATGCACTTCATAAAGGTATATTTTTCTTGACGCAAACACACTTAAACCCTCAACAAACCCTCATCCCCCAGACGAGCCAAACCCTCCACAAGTAAACTTCTTAAATGGCAGCGAAAACACGCGGTTTGCAAAACTAAACTAGAAACATTTGCGGTGAACAATCGAAGGACCACTCTCGTCGTATTCTTGCTTTGAGATCCACATCTGTTGGAAGGTGGACAAGGATGCAAGAATGGAACCACCGATCCAGACGGAGTATTTACGTTCGGGCGGGGCGACGATCTTGATCTTCATTGACGACGGGGCAAGGGCAGTGATCTCACGTTGCATACTAGAGGAAGGAAAGAAGAAAGGGAAAATGGAAGGTAAGTACCAACATCGAAAAACTTGAAGTCACATCAAAACAACAGCAACAATGATAGAGAGGAGATATGAGACAAGATACTAACCGGTCAGCAATACCAGGGTACATGGTGGTACCACCAGACAAGACAATGTTGCCGTACAAGTCCTTACGGATGTCGACATCACACTTCATGATGGAGTTGTAGGTGGTTTCGTGGATGCCAGCAGCTTCAAGACCCAAGAATGAGGGCTGGAAGAGGGCTTCGGGGGCACGGAAACGTTCGTTACCGATGGTGATAACTTGACCGTCAGGCAATTCGTATGACTTCTCCAATTGGGAAGATTGGGCAGCAGTCTGCATCTCCTGTTCGAAGTCGAGGGCGACGTAGCAAAGCTTTTCCTTGATGTCACGGACGATTTCACGTTCGGCAGTGGTGGTGAAAGAGTAACCGCGCTCGGTAAGGATCTTCATGAGGTAGTCAGTCAAGTCACGACCAGCAAGATCGAGACGGAGGATGGCGTGGGGGAGGGCGTAACCTTCGTAGATGGGGACAGTGTGGGTGACACCATCGCCCGAGTCGAGCACGATACCGGTGGTGCGACCGGAAGCGTAGAGGGACAAGACGGCTTGAATGGCAACGTAGAAGGCGGGGGTGTTGAAGGTTTCGAACATGATCTGGGTCATCTTCTCACGGTTAGCCTTGGGGTTCAAGGGAGCCTCGGTAAGGAGGACGGGGTGCTCTTCGGGGGCGACACGAAGTTCGTTGTAGAAGGTGTGGTGCCTGTTTGTCCACGACGTCGGTGGAGACAGTAATGGATATGTTAGTACTGTACTCAAAAGAGACGAACAGAAGAGAGGAACCAAACAGGATCCCGTCAAGGACAGAAGCGAAATCACGAACATGATAACTCACCAGATCTTTTCCATATCATCCCAGTTGGTGACAATACCGTGCTCAATCGGGTACTTGAGAGTGAGGATACCTCTCTTCGACTGGGCTTCGTCACCAACGTACGAGTCCTTCTGACCCATACCAACCATCACACCTTGGTGCCTTGGGCGACCGACAATGGAGGGGAAGACGGCACGGGGTGCATCGTCACCGGCGAAACCGGCCTTGCACATACCAGAACCGTTGTCAATGACGAGCTGTGGGGATGGAAATGACGTGGCGAAATGAGATCAGTTGGGTGCATGAGGAGAGCAATGAGAAAGGAACCAGTGACGGGGAAACAGCGGGCGTTTATGGCAATAGATCAGGAATCAACAAGAGAGAGCGATCTATGCCGAAGAACGCGTAGCGGAACGAAAAACGCGTCCTTAAACGCGCTTTCCGTCCAAAGGCGTGTTTACGGCGCAAGAACGGAGGAAATACGAGGATAGATCGCGAAACCACGGTGGCAGATACTTACGGCAGCGACATCATCGTCCATGGTGACTGAGTTTCGAGGTGTAAAAAAGTAGAGATGAGGGTTGGGTAGGAGCGCTAACGCAGCGAGTGTTTGCTAAAAAGAGAGTTCGGAGAGGTTTTCTTGGCTGAAGGGAAAAGGGGGATTTATGGACAGGGTAGTTATAAATCGAAGGAAAAGGAAAAGAGCAAGGGTGGACGCAGTGTTTGTGTGTGTTTGCAGCGGAAAATTGGCCTCGGACCACCCCTCTTATCGGCAAACATCCCGTGCCACGCACCTGATTCGCCACAATTCACGCAGTAATCTTGCCAAAAAAGGGCAATTCCCATCTTGTTGCAAGGGTCGCACACGCATAACCCTAAGCTTCACAACCCAGAAAACCCTAGTGCCAGGGTCCCTGTACTCCTCTGTGCTCAGCCAAAAAGCATCAACCGAAAAAGCCGAAAAATGCATGCATCAAAATCATGCATCAAAAAACACACAAGCCTGGTCCGAAAAAGACCCGTCACAAGGCATCATCGTTTGACAAGCTGGTTGTCCCCTCGCCGCGGGCGCCAGACACCAAGTCAGACGGAAAAGAAAGGTCGAGGAAAGGTCTGATCTGTCGAACAAGTGCAAACATCTCCCGCTCAATGAGAGCGCCGGGAGCAGGGAGCGATCGTCATGTTTGATGACAAAAGCACGTCAGCATGCTTGCGCTTGCATGCAAGGTTGCCAGTGATTGGCCAAAAAGAGGGGTGTCAACCGAAAGTTGGTTTTGTCACACCTCTGTTGGGGGTGGATGAATGTGGACCAATCAAGCCCCAAAATACCCGGAACTTGTGTGGGTCCTTTGGACACAAACCTCAGCCACTTAAAAACACTTTTTAGGAACAGTTTTTGCTCTGCCGCGCAGATCCGACGACAAGAAGATCATTTGGAGGGAAAGCGTTTTTGTGGACGCTTGCCAGGAAGCTTGCCGAGAGTCCGACTCCAAATGAGGTCGTGTGTGACTTGAGTGGTCGTGGGTTTGAGAGGTTCGGAGCTGGCACAGCTGGGTTTTGAGTTGAATTGGGTGGTCGTCCTGCGGCCTGCCAATAATTGCTTTTGCCAACTCAACAACAAGAAAAGCAATTCCCAGTGAATAGATGCCATTAAAGAACTATTGAAGGCATGTCTGGAAAACACTTTGGGATAACTTACGCTCTGCGGCGCCGTGTTGACCTTTTCTCCTACCCACCTCGCCGAACAGTTGCTGCCATCCGAAGGCGGACAACCTGCAACATTTGGGCGACGTTTTTCAATTTTCAATTGGTGATCAGAAATATTTACGTAACATTCCTTAGCCACGTGGAAGGCTGGAGTGACTTCGATTTGTTTTCTTGCCAGGGAATGCTGATCTTTTGGAAAGCAAAACAATGCAAATCAGCTTGCACGACATGTTCGGCGTTTCATGTGGCCCTTTTAGTGCGTTGGCACGCACAGTCACTCAACCTTGCGTTGTGATCTTCAGCTGGCTGTTGTAAGCAGTTACGATTTCTGTATGAGACGCCATTGAACCGATTCGGAAACTGACAATGGAGCTCGACTTCTGGCTGTTTTTGTCAGCCCAGCTCCAACTTGTAATTGATTTCCTTGTTGCATAGCTACAGCAGACAAACGGACGAGGGAGATCTGAAGATGCAAGAGCACACAATCCAATACTGTCCATGATTTCGGGTTCATTTGAGAGAAGACTCGGATTGTCTTCCTGCGTCGAAGTTACCTCTTGTGTCAATGTGGGTTTAGAGATTTCGACCCCAGGTGGAAGAATACAACTTGGGATGTTACTGAAAATGGATACCGACCCCATACTCTTGCTTTTCTCGTTGGTTTGGTACGGGACTGCGAAGGAGTGTTCCATTGTGTATATCGAAACAGATAATGCGGGGCTGGATACGGGGCGGGTCTCGAACGTTCGGACTTCCAACTCCGCTCGTGTAACGTTGTTCAAGGCTCTTGGGCTCGTCGCTCGCGAGAGTGAATTGAATGAAAACACAATGGAAAAACGTCATGATTTTTTGCATTGAGGCAACACCATTCCCTCAACGCAAAGTCACTCACTTCCCATACCCGCCCTGCCTTCACAGAGCAACATCTCAAGAAATGAACAAAGTGGAAACAAAAGGCCGTCTCGCCTTACTCGCCTTCAGCTAAATCCCTGGAAGGGAAACGGATGTTCTTTACATGTACAGAGACCGAAGGACACTTTCCAACTCACCACTGTTTTAGCTTTTGGTTCCCTACCCTAACCTCTGTCTATCCCACCACGGTGAGGGAGGTAAGGGCAGTGTGCTGGAGGGAGTATCGGAGTCTCGGTAGGACAGGGGGCGGGTAGGGGC
>JADGJF010000999.1:0-12762 GCA_027596845.1 Quaeritorhiza haematococci
CCGCCCCCCCCCTTCCTCACCTGTCTCAAACGGCGTAAACTTATAATCCGGCAAATACTTCCTCAACTTTGCATTCGACGCCGTCTTCTTATACTGTCCATCAGCCTTACTCGGATCCCAGACGACACCATTGCTGCTACTACCAGTGACGCCGAAATCCATGGCTTTAACGATTGCGTCGGCGACTTGTTTGATTGTTATTTCGTCTTTTTCGTCGACTTTTTGGGTCAAGAGAAGGAGGGGAAGCGTAGAAGAGGGGTATTTAAGGATAGAGATGTGAGAAAGATACGAAGGAAGAGGCAGCAAACTGAAGAGTCGAGTATCGAGAGCAGTAGGGGAGAAGAGGATTGCGGCTCATTTCCAGAGGCCGAAAATTCCCCACCCACAGACCCCACAAAACCAACCTGACAAAATAAGCGGATCCACTTCCTGGTACTCTCTCAGAACCCAAATAGTCAACTCGGCCAGATCACGCGAGTATATGAACTGACGCAGGGGTGATCCGGACCCGGATACTACAAAGGGGGTGTTGTTTTCTTTGCATTCACACAATAAGAGGTTGGAGTCAGTGTCAATCACAAACTCGCGGATTGCGGCACACAGAAAGAATGGGGAGAAAAGTCATACATGAACCCGAGAATAATCCAAAAAAGGGATGAGATGCCGGGAATGGATTTCATTTACTCACTTTTTGCCAAATAACACTTATGCATCAACCCCGGAATCACATGCGAATCCTCCAGATTGAAATTATCATGCGGACCAAAGATATTTGTCGGGACGATGGAGGTGAAGTTGCATCCGTACTGTTCATGATACGCTCTTTTTTGAATGAATGAAAAGGGCAGCATGAGGAGGTGGGGCTTTCAGTATTGAAAGGAACACACTTGCACGTCCACAATCCAGGAAAATGATCGGTTTGCAGGTTTCCCCCCTTTCTTTGATTCCCTCTTTACCTGTTCATAACATCAATCATCCTCTTCGCATACGCGTAGCCAAAATTTGAGTCATGAGGCGGACCGTTGTGAATCATACTCTCGTCGATGGGATATGTCGTTTTATCAGGGAAGATGCAGGTGGAAAGGCAGGAGACGACTTTGCGGACCTGTGGATGCAGCCGGTTCGGTTTCAGATGCAATATTGATGAGTTGATTTGAGTGCGATTTGAAGAGTGCAGGTGTGGAGAGGTGATGCCAGGACTGCGACAAATGGACGACACCCGTTCTCCTGCCACGCACTCCTCAGTCCGTGCTCCACATCGCCCCACGCCCCCAAACGACCATTTTCCCCTCACCTCTTACCGCCCACCTTATAAACATGCGATAAGTGAATAATATTATCATTCATCCGCATATTGTCTCTCCAAAAATCAGCCTTGTACTTCATATTCCGAAAAAGACCCCCAACGAAAGCGGCGAGGTGAATGACGCAAGTGGGTTTGTATTTTTGGAAGAGAGATTCAGCGGTGGAATAGTCTCTGCGGGCATATGGTAGGTATGAGGTAAGAAGTGTGAGGCGTTGAGATAGGCCTGAAGTTGTGGTTTTAGTACACTTGCATCATTTACCCCAAGCTGCCCCTATCCCTTACCTCAAATCCCCATCCTTCGAGCTCAAAAACACCCATTTCTCCCCCTCCCTCTTGCCAAAACGTGGATCCGTCGAGTGATTCACCACATGCTCGATGGCTTTCCCAACTAATCCGGTTCCGCCCGTAATGAGAATGACTTCCTCATGAGGTGCATTAGTAGGAGCAGGTGGGTGTTGTTGTGAAGAATGCGAGGAGGCAGCTGGTTGAGAGGGTGAATCGGTGGTCTGAGACTTGAAGCCGGGGGCCATTGTTGAATGCTCGTGGAGGTGTGAGGATGTTCCTGAAGGGACGAGGATGGTGTGTTTTTGGCGTGGTTGAAGGTCGCGTCACTCAGTGTTGGATTGCACGTGCATCGGATGTCAATCATGGGTTTCGAACCCGGTCACAAGCAATCGGAGTTTCAACTTTTGTGTTCCACCTACGTCGTTCCCCGCCACGGTGGGGATAATATCGCAGACGCTCCAGATCTCGGCCTCCAGCAGCACTGAAACACCATATCACAGAGGTCAGCGCTCTAACAAAATCTGTTTGAATGAACACCGTTCTTTCTGTTTCCAGTAGTGCCGTTGCATTCATGGAGTAGCTGCCTGATTAGCTCGCTATTCAGACCACAACTGAGCTACTTAGAGCCAACTTGAGAGCCCAGTTCTGAAGCTCTGCCGTCAGAGACCATTCAGATATACACAAAGCAACCAGCAAAGCACCAGAAAGAATACGACGTGTAGAAGAACTTACTAGACCCAGGGAGACCTCTGGGGAGACTTTGGGACCTAGTTTTGAGAAAGCCATTCCACGAATACACAGACCTTTCCCTTGACCATTTCTCTGGACCTTTCCGCCCTTTTCGCCGCTGAAACGGCTTCAATATTGGTACTTGTTCTTAGTCCACGCCTCCCCTGCCTTGCTTTAACCCAGGCTTGAACCATGTAAACTTTAAGTTTTTAGGCTAAACACTGCATGTTTATTTATTATTGACCTGATTATTGACTTTCAAGCAAATACGCCAGGTACCACACAAATACTGCCTGTGTCAGGCGTTCATCAGGCGTTCATTGCTCCTCGTCAGTCTGTTCATCGCTGGTGCTTGGCGACAGGGCTTGGGTGCGCCTCCACCGCCTTGGTCACACAGATCTGTTCAAGTTGCAGAAAAACGGTGATTGGCTAATTCGCTGTGATACAGGGCGCCAAGACCGCGGCGCGTTGACCGAATTTGGCGGTGTTGGGCACCTGGGGCGCACCTGTTGTTTGGGGCTCTTCACTGATCGCTTTTATGGCTGGGTGTAAAGCGACTTGAAACATACAAAGAAACATAAAAAAATCTGACTTTGTTGTAAAAAACCTGCTTGCCTCGAGCGCCTCCGTCGGCGACTTAGATTTCACCAATAGACACGGAAGACAGTAGACGGCGCTCCGTGCCCTTCGCGCTTTGGGCTCAGTCGCATCTCCCATCACAGTCGTGCCTCCCTAGTCGTGTGCAGAGCACATCTTTTGAGCGATTTCGTGCTGCGAAGAACTCAAGAACGCCATCAGAACAGCGAAGTGAAAATGCCTGGTTCGTTGACAACCCGTCGCAACCGACTCCTCCTTGGCAGTCTTGTCTCTCTTTCATCAGTCACATCTGTCTTTGCTGCGACGCGCGTTGAATTCTATGAGGATGCTGTAAGTGTTCTGGTCATCAGAGTCGTTTCTCTTCGCTTGAGGGCTCTATCATAATGAACATGTCATTTCTGTTTTCTTATAATCTAAATCATTATCCACTAATCCTTGACAGAGCTGTGGGGGTGATCCGTCCGCGGTCGAGTGGGATGCAGACAGAACTTGCACCCCCTCAGCATGTACAAAGGGTTTCGGCAACAGATTTTACACTCGGACAACTTGCAACGTCGACTTCAACGGTTTCAGGGGCAACGGGTCTTATGTTGTCTTCACTCACTTTAATCCCTTTTCATGCTCTTCCGGAGTGTCACGAGCTCTTGCGGTTCCGTCTGGAAAGTGTCTCTCGCTTGGACCTGGTGGGGATGATCCGGGTTGGGCTTTATCTTTCCCTGGAAATCATATGGTCAAGTCTCAGTTCGCCACGGGGGAGTGTAGCCCCAACGGGGTAGTCAACGCACGGCTTTGCACTGGCGGGTGCAACAGCGACACGTGCGGTGCAGTGACATCGGAGTGTTCGGGGTCGTTTGACGCTTTTTTCGCCGCAACATGCCAGAGTGGGACGGAGGCCGCGCTGCCTATCACCAGTAATCCTGGGTCGTCTTCAGGTGGGGGGCCTATCACTAGTAACCCTGGGTCAAGTCAGGGCTCTGGAGGTGGGGGTTCTTTGACCAACCCGACGCTATCCTTAAATCCGCTCATTCCGTCTCTAGTACTTCCTGGTACGGCTTCAACTGAAAATAGTTCCGTCTCGGCAAACAATGCAGGAAGCTCGAGTGGCTCCAACATCACCATTATTGCGGTCGCTGTCGCATCAATTGTCGCTGTTCTTGCGGGCGTCTTTGGAGTGTTCTTGTACAGGCACCGAAGAAGAAGACCAGTCAAAATGGCAAGCAGCACCGTCACCACCACCACTGCGGCGTTCTACTCTTCACCACCCCCATCCACTTCAAACATGAACGTTGGCGCCACCTACAGCCCGCCCACGTACAGTCCAGCTGCATACCCTACCGCAACTGCTGCATACCCTACCGCAACTGCTGCATATCCCACCGCACCAGCTGCATACCCTCCCACTCCTGATTATACTACGGCCTACCAGCAGTCGTACGCCCCCGCTGCGTATCCTCCAACACCTGCCGCATACAGTTCGAATCCGCAATACCCGCCGCCTCAATTCGAGTACCCCGAGGTTTCCATCTCAAATTACCGGTCTGCGCCGACGACAGAATCGTCAATGCCCACCACCACCGAAACCCGCAATGTTGATTTGTCGGCAGTCAAGTTTGGTGCAGTGTCAGATGTGAGCAAGGACGATGGGGTGGTGCAAATGTTGAAGCAGGAGCGCAATAATCGGGCATCGACACTTTCGTATCAGGAGTATGAGGATCATCTCCATGGGGATGAGGATGATGCGGCGGCGGTGGAGGGGTTGTTGAAGACCACGGTTGTTCCTTCTTTCGAACGTAAGTTACTAGTTTCGATCTTCTCAGCAAGTTTGTGTCTCCTCGACTGGAGGGATCTTCACAATGTCTTATGCATTAATCTAACCTCAACCTCCTCCCGGCTTTCATTCACACCTCCATCGTCGCACAGTAACCGACGGAGCCCTCCTCCTCAACCGCTACAAAATCCGTGGCTCACGCTCCACATCCGGGTCCACCCACTCCGTTCTCAAAGCCGAGGACGTCGTCGCTAAACGCCTGGTTGCAATCAAGGTCTTCAATGCACAAACCTCCTCAGGATACGGAACGTTGAAACGAACGGGTGGTGCACAAGATGATGGTAAAACTAGCTTCTTGCGGGAAGTGAAGATGATGAGGAGGGTGCAGTCAAAGGTATGTGGGGTTCAATCTCTCAAAGGCACTTTGTTTGTGGTAGTCTTCGAAATGGAAGGTCTGATGTCACGTGTTCTGACGTTTCATATCGCTCTGTCTCCCAACACAGTTCGTCGCCGAACTTCGCGAATTCCACGCGCTTAGTGTCGAAAACGCCGAACAAGCACCAAACAAGTACATCACAGTCATGGAGTACTTGCCTCAGAACCTGCGAGACTTCATTGACAGACGACGTGATGCTCCTGATTTGATTTTGCGAAACTTTGCAAGGGTATGTTAACTTTTCCCAACTCCCTTTCCTTTGTGTCTTCAGATCGCGCTCTCCCTTTCACATTGTTTAGATCCTGCACAAATGGTGTCGCGAGCAACCTCCCTAACCCTCCCTCTCTTCGTCTCATCGTCTACAGGGCATAACCGAAGCCCTCCACTACCTCCACACAAACAACATCGTCCACGGCGACCTCAAACCCTCAAACTGCATGATTCACGACAACGTATTTATCAAACTCATTGATTTCGAGGGGGCGAGGGTGGCGGGGAAAGAGTATGTTGTTGTTTCGTCCTTGGGGTATTGTGCGCCCGAGGTTGCGAAGGGGATTCGGGGGGCTTTGGAGGGTGAGGGTGATGTCAAGGTGCTGGCGAGTTCGGCTATGGATATGGTAAGTAGTGCTTCTGTTTAGATTGGACTGGGGTGCTTGGGATTGTTGGAAAAGAGAGAGGAAAGTTGAGCGGTCGGAGTATCATGCCTGGTTTGAATGTTTTTGGTATTGATTTGGGTATCCCTCTGTTATTTTCTTTTGTCAGTTTGCTCTTGGTTGCATCGTTTTCGAAATGTACGCCAAACGACCCCTCCTCGACGGCAGAACCGACGCCGAAATGCTAGATATCCTCACATCTGATGAGGAGTTTGACCAGAACAATGAGGTTGGGGAGGGAACGGTACCGAATGCCCAGGCGAGACATTTGGTGTTGAACTTGTTGAGCAAGGATCCGAGGAGGAGGAAGACGGCTGATAGTGTTTTGGTATGTTTCATTTGTGGAGTGATGGAAAGGGAGCAAAGGGAGATGGGGGAAATCTCTGTAGCATTTTTTTGCCTTACTTGTCTTATTTGACCGCATCACGTTCCAATGCTAACAAACCAACCCTCTTCCCATCACCGAACAGAAATCCGCCTTTCTAAACGCCGGTCTCGACACCCACCAACTCTCCGCCTCCGTAAAAGGCGTTCAACAAACCCTCCAATCCGTCGTCTCAAACACCGAACAACTCCTCACCCAAACCACCGCCCTCCGTCGCCAACTCTTCCTCCAAGCCGAAAACACCGTCCCACGCCTCCCCCTCATCCTCCCCCGATCCAAAACAACCACATGGCAAAAAGTCAAATACTGGGGGCACAACACCTTCACCCTCCACCTTATGTGCGAGCACCCGGATGGCCCGCACTTCACAGACCACAAGGGATACGTTCTTGCAGATCCCGTGCGGTTTGTGCAAGTTGCTAGTCCGACTTTGAAGTTGACGTTGAAGTTGTTATTGGGGACGAGGGCTGGGATGGCGTATTTGACTGGGTTTGCGTGTGTTGCTGGGGGGCCGGATCCGACCATTGTAGATATGCTTTTCGGGGAGTACGGCCGTCGCCAAACAGAACACCTCGAGACCCTCACGGCACTCCTCGACACCGCACAACGCGAGCGCGTCGCGCAGCTCAAAGCACTCAAAGACCGCAAAACACGCGGGGAACGTCTGACATCCGAAGACGAATCTTCATTGGAAGGTGTGGGTGCGGATGATATCGACAGGGCTAACACGGAAGTGGAGAGGAGCGGCGAGGTTGATTTGGGCGGGAAGGTGGGGAAGGTACTGTGTGGACGGGCGATTAGGGAGATGGAAGTGTTTTTGAGCAAGAATGATGCCGGGAGGACGTATGGGAATTTGAAGCGGGTTGTGGATGGGGAGGGAGGGGTGTTGTGGGTCTGTGAGAGCCATGCGGAAGAGTACGTTATTTGATGTTTTGTAAATGAGAGAAGATCACGATTTGTGCATATAAATATTACTCTAAAGAGAAAACTACTCTGTAGACACATCGGTGAATGTCTGGGTGAATGTTGTCGGATCAAAGAGCCAGCACGCCCAGTACGCGAAACGCAAAAGAAAACAGGCTGGATGAAAGAAGGCTAAACAAACCTCGCTCTGGATGGGCTTTTCCTTCACGCATACCCAACCCTATATCCAGCCCTATACCATCTGCCTTTCCTGCATCCTTCTCCTCACATCAATTTACGACATCCCCACCAGTTGCTTCCGTGTACTGGCACCTCAACCCGCGGAATCGAACACCCCACTATGGTTCGGTTTTCACCCCCACAGAAACCACATTATACTCTCCGTCCATCCTCTGCCATCTCTCTTCTTGCTCCTGATTTCCAAATACATCGTCACCTTCGGATCCGAGGGGTCCGTAACATGGGGCAGGATCACAGGCCATTTTCCTCCGCCTTGTCGTCGTCCCAACCCCGAAGTACGTTCTCCCAACGTTTCCAGCTCAAGCTCATCTCACGTCTCCTATCGTCTTCCCATCCTCCTGTCCTTTCATCTGACTCTCTATCGTCGGCTCCGTCTCCATCGACGTCTTCAGCGTCTCTTCCCATCATGAAAGCAAAGGCGTTTAGCACCATCGACAGCGAGTTGTTCCACGGACACTCGGACAGACTCATGTTGCAGAAAAAGATTGATTGGTTACATAATATAGTTTGCAAGCCTGCCCCGAAAGCTGGACCGCCATGAACACAGAATATATATTTGAGGCTCCGCCCGAACCGCAACGGCAGGGACCTGGGTTGGGACAACTTGAGAGCGGCTGGAGCTGGACCTATTGCAAGTCTGTTTGGGTGAAAGCGAAGGGAATTGAAATCAAACATCAAATCTCACGCCTGCTGGGAGAACAAACCTGCCTACCTCGAGCGCCTCTTTCGGTGCTGGCTCTGCGCGATTCTGCTATTGACTTTACGGTAATTCACTCTGCAGGAGACAAGGAAGAGCGTTCAGGAGGGCGCTCTGTACTCTTCGCGCTTGGTCTGGGTCGCGTCTCCCATCAGGCCTGACTCGTGGGTCATTAGATATCTTGTGAGCGATTTCGCACTGCCGAAAACCCTCAGAACAACACAGCGAAAATGCCCGGTTCGATGACATCCCATCGCAACTTCCTTGGATGTCTTGTCTTCCTTTCGTCAGTCACATCTGTTTTTGCTGCGAGGCGCGTTGAATACTATGAGGATGCGGTACGTGTCCTGTTCAAAGTTAAGCTTATGTGTGGTTTCGTTTCTCGTCCTTTGGGGGTTCTTCGCCATCAAGTTCTTTCTGACTGATTTCTGATGATCGCAATCATCCATTAAATCCTTTGCAGAGATGTCTAGGTAATCCGTCAGCGGTCGAGTGGGATGCAGACAGAGCTTGCATCCCCTCAGTATGTTCAAAGGCTTTCCCAACCGACATATTTTACACTCGGACATCTTGCAACGTCGACTTCAACGGTTTCAGGGGCAACGGGTCTTACATCCTCTTCACTCACTTTCGGACTTCGTGTACTGCTGGACCGACAAGAGTTATTGCGGTTCCGTCTGGAAACTGTCTCTCGCTTGGGCCTGGTGGGGGTGATCCAGGATGGGCTTTACCTGTCCCTGGAGATCTTATGGCCAACTCTCAGTTCGCCACGGGGGAGTGTGGCCCTAACGGGCTAGTGCGCGCTCGGCTTTGCACTGGTGGGTGCAACAGCACCACATGCGGTGCCGTGACATCGGAGTGTTCGGGGTCGTTTGCAGCCTTTTTCGCCGCAACTTGCCAGACTGGGTCGGAGGTCGCGCTGCCTATCGCCAGCAACTCAACCAGCAGCCCTGGATCTAATCAGGGATCGCCATCTGGAAATAGTTCCGTTTCAGAAAACAACGCAGGAAGCAACAGCTCCACCACCCCCATCTTTGTCGTGGTCGCCATGATCGCAGCCATACTAGTGTTTGGAGTGTTCGTGTACAGGCGTTGCAGCAGGCGTTGCAGGACTCGGAGAAAACCAGCCAAAATGGCAAGCACCACCACCACGGCGGGGTTCTACTCGAGCTCTTCGCCCCCACCATCAACTTCAACCATGACCGTCGGCGAGCTGGCGCACAATCCAGCTGTTTACCCCCACTCACCAGCTGCATACGCTCCCACTTCTGAATACACTACGGCCTACCAGCAGTCGTACGCCCCCGCTGCGTATCCTTCCGCACCCGCCGCATATATTACCATTGCCCCACAGCATCCGCCACCTCCGTATGAGAACACCGAGGTCTCCATCTCAAATTACCAGTCTGCCCCGACAACAGAATCGTCGACGTCCAGGTCAACGCCTACCACCACGGAAAGCCATAATGTGGATTTTTCGGCAGTGAAGTCTGGTGAAGCCTTAGACTCAGACGTGCGGAAGGAGGATGGGGTGGTGCAAATGTTGTAAATGACGAACAGAAATCCGCCCACCTGAGCAGTAAATATGGTTGTACAGTAGTGGTTGTCAAAAGTGATCCAATTTTGCCCTTTTCAAACTCGGAACTAAGTTACTTATTATTATCATTTACATGTAATTAATTATGAGATCGCACATTCATTTGAGAGTCTATTCATCATTGTGATTTTCCAGGTGGGAGTTCACCCCTGTGCGGCTTCTCCTCGCTCGAAGATTTTTGTAAACCAGGAAATGGACACCGAAACTGACAACAAAACAATACCAAGCAGTTCCCGTGGACGTTGATGCATATGCCCAAATAATCACAAATGGATGACGGATTTCCACATTTCAGCGCAGAAAAAAGACTAAGCGTCCGTCGTGGAAGCGTCAATCACCTGGATAAAATCTAAAATTTAAAAAGTCTGCACGCCACGGGCTCAACCGGGAATTGAACCCGGGACCTCCTGCACCCAAAGCAGGAATCATACTACTAGACCATTGAGCCGTTGAAAATTTGCACACATTTTTTACTTCATATATAAATACATTTGGCACAAAACTAAGCCAAAATGTACGGCAGTCTTGTGTGTAGTTCGTCGGGATGAGGATTTCTCTAAGAAAGTACATAAAAATCTCAAATACATACACAGGATTCTTCATTCATACTGCACGAGACAAGACTTCCGCATCTCATCAAATATACAATCCACTTAGACTTACAGCGCACCCGTATACATCACCCATCCCACATCACAAAACCGGGAAAATCAACGTTGAGCTCCTGACCCCCAACTCCTCATCCTCATCCTCTTCCACAAGCACAAACGCACCCTCCTCATCATCCCACCCTTCCTGCCCATCCAACGGTACCTCGCCCTCCATAACTATACCAGACTCGCCATTAATCCCATCCGTTTGATGCATGTGCGATGTTGGACTTGAGACGTCTGGTTCGGAAATGACTTCCTCTTCAGGAACGACCGCGACTACAATGACAGGTTCAGATGAGGATACTGGGGCGGTGGCGGTGACGGCGGAGAGGGCGGAGCCGAAGGTGTGGAGGTCTGGGGGAGCGATGAGGGTCAGTTCCGGGGATGGCCAAGGAGTTGAGTCGCGGGAGCTTGAGGCTTGGGTTGCTACGGATGTTGGGGGCTCTTCATCGTCAATGGGGGTTTGTTTGTGATCGTTGGGGAGTGTGATGACGGTAGTGGGGGGTCGCGGAGACCCGGACGATGAAGTTGTGCTTATGCTGAAGTCGCTGGGGATGCTGGCCATGTCTATCTGGGAGTCAGTGTCCTCGCCTTCCAAGTCTGTATTTGCCGTCGCGTAAGAAGGCAACCGTTCACGAGGGGTTTCGGTTTTATCAAAATCGGCGTCAACTGGAACACCAAAAGAGGACGCTGCAGCAGATACAAAGGAGTGATAACTTGATCCCGGTCCCTCAACAGATACCAATGACGATTCAGGCGATAATATTGGGGATGCTGAAAGCATGAATGATGCAGGTGATGCAGGTGCACCGTGTGTCTCCGTCGCCTCATCATCACGCTTCTCCTTCTCATCCATCTCGGAGTTCACACCCACTGGCACTGGTGTTGCTGTCTCTAACACAGCGTCTCGAGTAGGCTCCTCGTGCTCAAGCGCGCTGCCTCTCTCTCTCACCTCATCGAGGTCGGACTCCTCCGAATCCAAATCCCCCATATGCAAGGGCACCCCACTAAACGGGTCACTGCCCTCAGACTCGACCATAGAAGCCGCAAGTTTCGTCCCTACACTTGTTAAGAAACTTCCGACATTCAAAAGCACGCTGGATGCGAGGGTGGCGGTTGTGTGGATAACCAAAGATGGGACATCACCGGCAGTAGCCAGCCTCTCCCTGTTAGATCCAAGCGGGCGCCCTCCATGCACAGACGAATTTTCTGAAGCTGCCGTTGAGGGCGGAAGAGCATCCCCCTCTGTTGGGTTGACGACCCGAAATCGGCTTTGCTGCTGCGCAGCATGTCCTCCAGTCGACGGACCACCACCACCACGGCCCGAATTCGACAACTCCGCCACAGACCTCCCAATATCCTCCGTCACAATCCTCACAAACTCCTGCACCCGTCTCGAAGCCGTTTCCGTATTCTCCGCCACTCTTCGCGCGATATCTTGCGACGCTGACGCTGTAGACCTCACTAAAGATTGCAGCAATTGTTGGGCTCCACGAAGAATAGGGTGGTCATCCTCCCTGCTTTCCGAGTCCGATTGAGAAGGGGTTGTATCGTTGGCGTGAGACGAATGGTCGAAGAGGGAATGTACGGCAGTCTCGAAGGCAGTTTGGACCACCACTGTCGCGTATTGGATTTCGTTGAGGGCGTAGTCCAGAGTGTTGGGGGTACCGGGGCCGGTGTTTCCCAACAGGGATCGGAGGGAGTGGCTCACAGCGGTTTGGATGATCAAGCGATCTGAAGACCAAAGGAAAGGGGCGCGCTGATGAGCATTGTGGATTTTACGTCCAACAAACGGCCTTTTGAGTATGGAAAGAACAGGGAAGCAAAATACGTACGATAGTGAAACTCATTCAACAACACTCCAAAATCGGTATTCCGTACTGCCGCAGCCGATGTACTTTGTGAAGACCCAGCCCCTAAGCTCGCTCTGGAGCCCTCCTTTGAACCTTCTGGTTCCTGGTACGCCGGTGGTTCACTTTCAGTTCC
The DNA here is from genome assembly GCA_027596845.1 of Quaeritorhiza haematococci. Classification (NCBI taxonomy): domain Eukaryota; kingdom Fungi; phylum Chytridiomycota; class Chytridiomycetes; family Quaeritorhizaceae; genus Quaeritorhiza; species Quaeritorhiza haematococci. The sequence continues at coordinate 12,257 of JADGJF010000999.1, forward strand.
ATGATTGGCATCGAGACTTGCGCCTTCCTCACCCACTGGAACAGTTGAGGCCAATTCGGCGTTAGAGGAGGACGTATCTACCGCGTTCGATGATGTAAAATCGATATGTGCATCCGTGTTGGAATCTGGCAAAGAGGGAGCATGATCTTCTGGCTGTTGAAATGAGGTAGTCTGCGGCGAAGGAGATGGCGTAGCGGTTGATATCGATGTTGAAGGTGCTGTGTCGGTGTTTTCGTTATGGGTTGTCGGCGAGGATGGAAGTTTTCCTCTTTTGGATTTCGACGAGGGAACCCTTTTGACTGTTCAAAGTCCAACCAGTGATTTGGAGGTGGGAAAACGAGGTCAATCAGTGGTAAGGAAGGAATTTGAACGAGACAGCAAGCGAGCAAGGACTCGACGGTATCTTTGCAAGGGGTAGGGGAGCGGATGTGCCCCCAAACGAACTCAAACAAATTGATTCTGCTCCAGAGGGACCAAGACAAACGAGAGAGAGAGCGGGGTGGGGG
>JADGJF010001000.1:0-12747 GCA_027596845.1 Quaeritorhiza haematococci
GAATTGAGATGGGTGGAGAGGGGAGGGGGAGGTTAGTGCTGGTGGTGGGTGTTATGGAGAGCGGAATGCGGGCTATGTAACGCAGTGCCGACTGGGTGTTGTGGGTGGTTGGGCTGGTGCCTCCTGTTGCCGTGGTGGAGTAGGAGGAGAGTGAAGGGGCTGAACGTGGCCCGGACGGGGGTGAGGTCGATGATGTTGTGGACGCAGAGCCCGCAGATGCTAATGCTGCGGCGGTCGCGGCGGCATGGAACCGGGGTCTGGATGCGGTACTGGTGACAAGACGGGTTGAGGATCTTGTGGTGGTTCCGGGGGAGAGGGCTTGGTTGCGGCGGATGTTGTTTGCAGCGATGCTGTTGGATGAGGGGGGAGAGAGAAGGTTGGCGCTGCGGTATATGGCGATACCTATGCCGCGGGAGTTAGCTTGACGGTGGGCCGGTCCAGGGGGTGAAGTTGTGGTTGGAGAAGTTGACGGTGGAGATGTGGAGGTCGCCGATGCATTACCAGAAGGTGATATGGGGGATGTGGATTGACTGAGGGTGGAACCAACGGGATTGTTATCGAAAGCCCAATCCCAATCGCCCGAGCTGATTCCCCATCCAGAAATCCTCGTACTGAGCGCAGGCCACAATCCTGACGCGTTGCTTGCAGCGCCCGTCCCTGCAGTCGCCGACGATGAGGATCCACCACCAACCGGCAAAGACGTTCCCAAACCCCTCAAAATCTCCTCCTCCGAAAAAAGCGGCGTTCCAGTGACAGGCATATCAAACAAGTCCCTTTCCGTCGATGATAGACTCGCCCAAAGTAGCTCGGTGACGGCTTCTTTGGCAGTAATGGCCATACGCGAGAAGAGGAGTTCGAGGAACCGCTTGAAGTCGGAGGGGGAGAGGGTGAGGACGGCACGGAGGAGGGGTTCGTCTTGGCTGCCGGCGAGGACGGTGGCCCAGGATCCGCCCGGGGGGGTATCAGTGCTGAGATTGTTGGGAGATGGGAAGCTAGAGGACTCGTGTTTGATGATGGGGATGCCCATTGTTGCGGTTAATTGAAAGCAAGGGCGAGGTTTTCGTGTAGGGATTTTTACTCTTGCTTAAGAGCGCCGACAAAGAAAGAAGAGTGAAGTTAGAAGAGGTTTTCACGTTTCTTTAGTCGCGAGTCGGTTTCTTTTTAATTCACGCTCGTTTATGTTTGGTATTTTCCAACCTCGTGATTGAGGCCGTGTACTCGTGGGTTATATTTCCTAGAGTTCCTGTTTGTTGATAATTACCTTGATTGTTTGGCCAATCTTATGCCAATCCAGTACTGCCTATGAACTTCGCTCCGACGACGTGGTGATGGAAATAGGGCTGCCAAAAACCATTTGACAGGAAATCAAAGCGTGGAGAGAGAATACGGTTCATGTAATGTAATTAGCCACGAGAGTTTCAGTAACATCAATGGACAAGGAAGCTTCCTTTCATATTGATGTAAGAAAAACAAAACAATGGAGGGCGTCTGGCTCTCCAAATATACATACATGCTTGACCATTGATGTTACTGAACATTACAAGGTGATGTCTTCGAAAACAGTCGTATACACCGCGTTTTTCTCGATTTCAAAACTACAGGATTTTTCCGAAACGCGTACAATCGATTTCTTGAGTCTCACGGCGTGGTCATGCCCCGACGTCATAAACACTGAGGCAGAAGAACATCCGACGTGACTCATTGCCCTCAAATCATAATCGACGAGACGCCGTTTCTTCTTCTTGTTCGCATTTGTCTTGATCTTGGGAACAAAGATCCACCCAGTTGGTTTGGGACGACGGGCCAAAACGACTGTGACAATGACAAGTCTGCGTGAATCCGAATCATACGCAACCACACTGTAATCGTCTGAGCTTCCAAGGATGACGAATCCAGGCCTGATGAACCGCGTAAACTGAGCAAAGACAAAAAACTTGTTTTGAACGAATGTGGGTTGAGCTCGTTTGGATTCGCTAATCCCGTCGAGGGGGACGTCGCAATGTCCGTTTATTAGACCCCAACCTCCAGAACTTGGGGGTTCAAGGGGTTGCCAGTACACCCAGGCGCAAGGACGGAGGTGGTTGATGTCTTCAACGATGGTTTGAGCAAGGTTCATCCCTGAACCATCGTTATCTCCACATTCGCTCATCCAAATTTTTTGCGAGGGACTCACAGCTTCACGAAGAGCCTGCCTCCCCTTGTTGTCGCGGCATGGATTTGTGCCGTTTTCATATGCGTGAACGTTGACTTTCCCAATCAAGTCACTGACACGCACCGACCTTCCGCTCACCGTCTGAGTCTGTTCCTTGAAATACTCTAACGTTTTGAGTGCGGATCGTACAGTGTTTTCGTCGGATGCCGCGATTGTCACGGACTCCAGGCCGCATGAATCGAGTTCTTCGCGAACGTAGCCCAGAATCTCGCACTGCTCTTGCCTTGACATGTTGCATCCTTCCTGGTTTTTCGGATAGTTCCACCACCCAGCGGACGGCTCGTTGAAGGGTGAGAGGGATATACAAGTGTGCGGGATTTTCAAATCCCAGTTGTCTAGAGCGTACTTGGTTACTTGTGCGAGGTAGCGTGCGAAGTCTCGGCGATATGGGGGTGCAAGGCGTCCACCTGCAGAGCTCAACGTGTCCATCATCCACCATTCGGGAGCGTTGGAGAAGAATTCGACATGGGTTATGGACGGTGAGGTTGCAGGACGGTCTTTGTCGAGCGTTGTCCGGGTTTGTTGACAGGCAGCCAAGAGCAGGGAGAGTTGATTGGAATCACGAAGCCAGTCCCAAACTTCAGTGTCGGGTGGATGTGGGGGAGAAGCAGGAGTCTTGTTTTCTGCCATCGCCGGTCCATCGACATCCTTGTGGTCGTTGTGGTGCTTTGCGACCCAGAAGCCTTCTATGTGTCGGTACGCCGGTATGGAATGTGGGCGCTTTTCGGGACGTATGGGGTTATCGCCTTCCCTACCCCCACCACCGATATTGTAACGAACGATGTTCAAACCCAGCCCAGGGAGGCCGTGTTCGTCGCCTTTAGACGGTGAGTTGTGGTTGTTGTTGCCAGCATGCGTGGGAACTGCCGGAAGGTTCTCTTGCAAAGAGAAGAAGAGATCAACGTACCATTGCTGGAAGGATGAGCGACCGGCACTGTTCGCCCACCACGCAAGCGATGTTCCCCATCCCTCCCATCGCCCCTTGTTGTCTGTGTGGATTTGGATACAGGTAACTTTGGTGGGTGTCTTTCCGGTGCCATCAGGTTGAGGAGGAGAATCAACAGGAGAGTTTCTGAAGGTGCTGGTGGCGATGGTGTTGCTGTCAGTCGAGTGTGCTTGGTTTTGAGGGTTTTGAGGGGGATGAGTGCCATCGGACCCACTTTCGTGGTGGCGGCGGTCGATATGAGAAACGGGTTCCATGGCAGTTTTTGTGGGCAAATCCTATTCCACCTTACCTTGGGCGCGGTTCCTCAAAAGACGTGGAGTGCGATTTTGCGGCGCGCACTACCTGCCGGTTGCAGAAAAACAACAACCGCGGCCAACCTTTGCGGCGCACTCCAAGAAAACTGATTTTCTTATTTTTTTTTCTCATGATTTTCCTTTGTTTTCTTCCAAAGTTACTTTCGGTGAGCACAGTTTGGCATACATGTGGAAGGTTTATTTTGTTTTTGATTTCATGAATTAATTCTACAGGGATTTCGGTAAAGTAAGATGAACAGATGAACATATGAAAACACAAACATTTGAAGAATTCTACACGACAAGTAAGTTCAACCAAATACAAAACATCAGATACAACTGAAGGATTAAAAGTGGAAATGGGAAGACCGTTTCATTACTGCGGACACCCAGCGGTCGTTGTGAGCGAGACATTGCACTTGTTCGCCAAGAAATCTGCCTGGCTGCACACAACACCGCGTGGGGCGAACTGCTTCACATAGCACCGCGCATCACACTGCGCAGGGTTCCCACGACGGTCCGTGCAAATTTCAACTTTCTCGAAACTCCCTGGGAACTCATTCGCCCCAATCTCCCTAAAGCCAGTCAGAAAGCGCCTGCTCGTCGGGATCGCGTCCAACCCCGCGAACGTGATGCCGTTGCTCTTTGCGAATGCTTCTGCTTGGGAACCCTTCAACCCTATGGCGATGGTGGCTACGTTTGGAATGACCTGGCCTTCTGGAGTGGTGATGTCGCGGGTGGGGGCGAATTGGTTGTCGCGGATCGTGGCGAGGGAGACGCCGGTGTAGTCGATGAGGGAGAGGGAGAAGTACCGTGCGTTGCTGCGTGCCCATGAATCATCAGGGAAGCGTACAGAGTAGTTCGTCGAAACTGTTGGGGCCTGGAAGGAGAAGACAGCAACGTTCGTGTCCGAAGGGAACTCCACATTCGTGACCAAGTATGCAGCCTCCATGTTCTCGTAGTAATGATCCTGGCTCGTTCGGTACACATCAAGGAGGTTGGGTGTGAGTTGGGGGACGAGAACGTACTGGCTCAACGCCGTCTGCACGAACTGGATAGGGAAGCGGGCATTGGTGTCCAGCCTGGGGCAGTCGATGGGTTTGCCGGTGCTGACGTTGAATGCTGAGATCTTTGGGTCAGGAAGTGGAGCGGCGTCTTTGTTGACGCGCAAGTAGGTCCTCACAACCATAACAGCCCCGGCCGTCGCGATGCGTGGCTCCGTCGCCGCGGAAACACGAAATACTTTCGGATCAGTCAATGACCCTGCCGCAGTCACATTGGGGACGATCACCGCGCGCCAGGCGCCACTGTTGAAATCCGGGCGGAGATCAGCGTCGAAGAGGGAGTGGAATCCCGTTCCGTCCGGTGTGTACGTCGTGACGCTCATGTACCGGGCGTCAGGGAGGGTTCCTTCGATAAGAAGGCCAACATCGTCGGATGATGTAAGGAGGCGGAGGACTTGGTATTCGGCGTCGGAAGTGCCGGCCATAATGGGGGGTGGAGCGCCCCAGGCGACATTGCAGGGTGTGGATTGGATTTGGGCCGAGACCGCGTTGGCTAATGAAGTCAACAATGTGAGCGAAAGAAGCGAAAGCTGCGATCTCATGTTGGATTTCGTTACTGTTACTGTAAGCTCTTTGACTTGTTATTGTTGAGTTCGTGATGGATCTCGACCGATCATACATGATCGTGTTTTTATACTCCGACACTGCATGGAGTCTTTGTTTACACATAGAACAAGATACATAAACAGGCCAAGGAAAAAAGAAAGAAAAGAACGGCCAAGAATGTGGCAGTTCCGACTTGTCACTGGTGATCATTCTCCCGTTGGTTCTTCAAGAGCTCGCATGTGCGTTGCAGAAATTCGATCTCGTTCGTACCAGAGCTTGGCTGCAGACTTGGCTGGGTACAAAGGGGGACAAACATGAAAGCCGGTGGCACACAGGCACACAATCGGAGTTGGCGGTGCGCCTGGTGTGAGCAGGCTCCATCTGGGCTCCATAGGCATAGCCCCTCTGCAAAAAATGCACCGACGCTGTCACCCACCATCCCCGCTCCTTCCCACCTCGGTCTCTCTGCTCAGTCACAGAAGCGGGCACCTTCGTCGACTTACTTGGCTGAAACCCTTCTCGCCACAGAAACCCCCTGCCAGCCCCCTGCCCAGCTGTGTCCCTGATTCTGAAGTTTTCCACATCTCCTGGCCAATCCATCATCCAGCGCCTGCTCTCTGATGAGTTCGATAAGCGACTCCTAGACTCCTCGGCCAACGCACAGTGCGTTCAGTTCTTTCGTTCTTCAAGGGCTCACGGGGCTCACGGGAATGTTATGCAGGTGTGCGCCAATGCAGCGTATGGAGTTATGGGAAGTTGGTTTGGAGTCGTGTGGTCGTTGAAGTCAATCCAACATGAAAATGAAGATATTATTGGCTTGCGAGCTGGTTTGCGAGTGTTGAGGATAGTGCCGGGGTTGGTGCCCATTGTACTTTCGCACTTCAAAATCACGTCCACAGGCGAGTACGCGTGCAGGTACGTGTGAAGAGGGAGTTGGACTGCTGGGAATTCAGCGAGTTTGCCATAATCTTCGCCGCCATTGCCCGGTTGGTGGAGATGTCCAAGGCGTTTACTTTGGAATTACTCAGTCACGGATGGACTTTCATCGTACATGTGCGCTTTTAGCCCCGCTTTCCTCCCGCTGATTGCTACTAATGGTTGTCTGACATGTTCGTCATCAACGTGAATAGCATTTGGGCGCCAGGTGGGAGTTTTAGTGGTCCGCCGCGGGCACCATATGGCAACATACAAGAGGGTTAAGCGATGACGGCATGATGTTCCGCGCTTCTAGGATATCAAATGTGGTGGAAGATGCAACTGTGTGGGTCTTTTTGTATTGTTTCTGGACGTCGGCGTTTGAAGCTTTGTAGCACAAGATTTTGATGAACAGCAAACAACACAAGTGCAAGGTGTTTTGCAGCTCTTGCCACGACGTCACTGTCTTCTTCTGCTCGGTGTTCTTAAGAAATTTGTAAATATGAGACACTAGGCGTTTATGAAGTACCGCTTTTTACGCTTCCGTGAAGTCATTTATGCGGTGTCCCGATTGCATGACCTGAAACGGAAGGGCTGTTGGCGTCGACTTCGAAATTGCTTAGGAGGTGAAGTTCCAGCCTCATGGAAACGTGTGTCAAGTATGGAAAAAGGCAGCAGGTAACTCAGTCTCAGTTCAATCACCACCGTCCACGACTAAACTAAAACTTCCTCTATGTATAGGTCAGATATGAATGGTTTCTCTCTCTCATAGATAACGAGCCATAGCATTCATAGGGCACCAAGCTTTATCGGCGTTGACGTGCTTCCAGGCCCGTATTTTCTTTCGTTATCCAAGTTAGATGTCAACTCCATATTACTTTCAACAGACTTGAGGAAGTCAGTTTGAAATAAAAGTAGGTAGCACAAGATATTTTGTTCAACCTTCAGTGTTCAGCGTTTGAAACTTTCTTGCTGGTCCACTCATCAAGTGGCGATCTTGAAGATGAGCCATGAACAGCACTCCCTTCTCAAGGATATCAAGATGGTCGTTCAAATGGTGGAAACGTCACTCACATCCTCAGGATCAAGGTCTCCCACCCGCGGACGGTCGAGGAGGCAATTGCAATCCGGCATTCCATACACCAACAAATAGCAAATCGAAAAATAACCAAACTCGTCAACAACATTCCAGTCGAAATCGTTTGGCGTACCACCGCGATTGGCAGCAGCGCAAACTAGCACTCTGATGTGATCATGTTCACAGACGTAGTCGTTAAACGGCATACAGAGGAACTACTTCGCGATGTTGTCAACGCAGTTGATGATCAATTCGACAGTGTCTTGAGCAGTGGAGTTACGGGTTTAGAATTTCGGGTAACGAAGCCATTGTCCCGAGATGTGGTTATTGCATGACTATACAAACCACCTCTGGTCCGACTAATGAGCAAGAGGAAGCACTTCAAGTTCGAGAGCAATGAAACGTTAAAGCGGACTTTGATCGGGGTGGGCGGTTTTGGTAATAATCGAAGCTGTGATTCCATCGCTGCAAAGCCATGGATCTTTTTGTTCCGAGTTTTGTCTTTCTGTAATGATAAATACAAAGGACCTCTTGGCTGCCAATTTGTGACGCCAGACAGGTTCCAAACTTTCCAAACCGCTTTTAGTTATCCATCGTGTCATCATGAGAAATGCGGATGCTTTTCGTAGCGAACGAAGCCGAGGCTCCGTTAACGTTGGCCAGTCACCGCTGACGAGGTATAACGAGGTATCTCTGGCAGCGCTTTCCGCAAAAGAGCAAAGCGAGATACATCACGCATTGTGTTCATCAAAGAGGCGTCTCCTCCCATCTTGACGCCGAGCACACCTTCAAAACAGTTCGCCCCACTGCACGTTTTGATGTGAATACAGGGTCAATGTGGAATGGCGCGGAGAGAAGCAAGGTGGGAGTCTGGCTGGAGTCCTGGCTGGAGTCTGGCTGGGGGTCTGGCCGTAGGGGATAGGTGGGATATGTAAAACCCGTGGAACCCGCAGAGTGTCAACAAAACCCAAAATAAAAACGGCAGGCCATGAGCGCTTCCTTCTTGAAAGACGACGGCGGCCCGCACAGCTCTCAGTCAGCAGCGATGATTGAAACAGCAGCTGAAGACAGCGATTCACGACCACATCAAACGACAGTCGTGACCAACGCTCGAGTTTCCACCTAATTTCGAAATTCCTCCTGAAATCTTGGCAGCCATCGTCGATTGGTTAGGGACGGACAGGCAAGCGTTGCTCGTTGGGTGCGTGCGCACAGGTCCATCGCACGCGGACGACTCTCGCCAGACCAAAGTTTTGGGGCGCCGAGAAAGGTCGTAAACCTTATGAAACCTTTCTCCGTGCTGTTGGGTCGAAATCAACCGGGCTCGTTGCCAACGGCTCCTTCTTCGTCCCAGATTCAGCATCGTTTATCACCAAATTGACGTTTCAAGTCATCCCACGGAACTTGGCCCCCTTCTGTGAAGTGCTCTCCCGCATGCAACCCTAAGATGTGCGTCCGTGCGTGTGGGAGAGAGGTATGAAAGGTTTGATTATTAGAAATACTTGATAAACTTTAAGAAGTATTTGGAAAGGCTTCTTCGATTCGTTTGTAATTCTCGTTTGAAGTTTAGTTTTGTTTTGCGTTCTTCTAGTCAACAGGAACGAATCCATAAATTAACATTTTGACAACAATCGAAATAATTATCAGAGTTGTGCCTGAGTTGTGCCTTGAATGAATAACAACTAAGACCTTCAAGTTTCTATGTCCGCAACGTTCTTACATACAGATGACTATATATGCGGTATCGCGCAGAGTATTGTGTCAGGAAGATGCTTTCCTAGATGATTGGGGTTACGCCCCAACTGTATTGCGAGATCGTAAGATCTAGAGTATAACGAAAAGCCCTCAACCTTCTGCCAGGACCCGTTTCGTCGGTGGTTGGTCACCTCCAGGGTCCCAGTCAGCTAAGTCATTGTTGAGGGACGAGCAACCTGAATCAAGTCAACACCCACAGCGATCGAAGTCGCGCGCAAAGATCTCGTCTGCTCGCTGACAACGTTGTGACTTTGTGAAGTCCCGCGATGGGTGCCCTCCATGTTCGGAGTTTGAACTTTGTTTTCGCGTCACTTCCAAAGTTGGAAACCTTCATTGTCGCACTGCCGCTGACAGCCACAAAGCCACCACCCTTGCATTGTGGACACGAGCTTTTTTTGTTGGGGAGACTTCAGGGAGACTTTCTTGCCGCCCTGCCGCCGTTTTGACCTCCGCCACCGCCGACACCCCATATCCATTCCGAGAAACACACACCATCTGCGGCGCCGGACCCCTTTTCACACCTTTTCCGGTAGAAAACACCAGATCGCTGGCTGATCTGGTTGTCAATGTCCCAGAGGTTCACCACGGCCTTCTTCCGGAACTTAGGCAGCGTCTTTGGAAATCAACCTACTCGCACTGTATATCAAATAACTTCCTTCTGGCAGTTGGCAACCCAACTTCGACTTTGCCACATCTCCACTCCGTCCACCCTCAATTCTTTGCTCTCAACAAAAGCAACCCAACAACCCCTCGTCTACAGCGCAACAGTTTCCCCCTTCGTCCGACACCGTACTGTTCATACCACGACCGCCAACATGTCTGCACAGGCTCCTACTCCCACTCCCCGCCTTCCTGGCCCCTTGGCGACGAAACTTAACCAAACCCATGTCTACCACGGGCGACAATTTGTGGACGACTATCACTGGCTGAAAGACCAACACCCCGAGAAAAAGAAGCCGGAAATCATGGAATATTTAGAGGTAAATTTGGTCCCTTGCTGTTCGCCCCTTGCCCAGACGAAGGTCGGTTCTGCTTGCTCCACAAAGAATTCTCACGGTATGCCCCGTATTTTGGCCTGTCTTCATCTACGCAGAAAGAGAACGCGTACACGAAGCAAGTGTTGCTCGATCCAAATGAGTCGTTGACGAAGACCATCTACGAGGAGTTTGTGTCGCGGGTTAAAGGTACTTTTTCATCAGAATTTTACAAAGTGTGATCCCTGTCGTCTAATCGAACTCGCTTCAAATTAAACGGCACTTTACAGAGGATGATCAACAGGTGCCGACGCAAAGAGGTAAACATTTCATGAGGTCGAAATCTTTTTCAAAGTAATCTCCAGACCAACTGACTCTGCGTCGCGTCATTTTAGGCGAGTACTTTTACTATACTCGGACGGAGAAGGGCAAGCAGTATCCGATCAACTGTAGACGGAAGGGAAGCATGGATGCCCCTGAAGAGGTACGTTTTTATGGTGAATATATATTCTTGAGCTGGGAAGAGACAAGATAAAGGGAAATAGAGCTAATCTTGCCTGGACCGCATTCAAGGTCATTCTCGACAGAAACCTGATGGATTTCAAGTACATTGTCTTGGGTTTCGCGACACCGAGTCCCGATAATAAGGTATGTGGCCTCAAAGAAAGACGAATGTTGAAACAACCTACTTCTTCGGACCGGACTAATGAAGTTCGCATTGCGTATCTTTTTCTAAACCATAGATTCTGGCCTACGCCCTCGACACTACGGGGAACGAAATCTTCACTATCTATTTCAAAAACCTGGAAACCGGAGAAGTGTTGGAGAGCGACACCATCACGAAGGCGTACTCGGAGCTGGAGTGGGGAAACAACAGCAAAAGCGTCTACTACAACACAATGGATGAGATTCAGCGACCGTGAGTATCAGAGTCTTATTTCGCTGAATCCATCGCAGGTCGATTGCTCTTCTGCTAAATAATTAAAACTCACGACTTTTGTTGGTTGAATCGATTCCAGGTACCGCATCTATCGTCACGTCTTGGGAACTTTGCCTGCGGACGACACTCTCCTGTACGAAGAGACGGACCAAAAGTTCATGCTCAACATTCACAAATCCAGTTCCGAGAAGTTCATCTTCTTCACCAACCAGAGCTCGCTGACGAAGGAGGTCTGGGTTTTGGATGCTGATGAACCGATTGCAGGTGAGTTGAGGCGTAATAGCAAAAAAACGTCCCTTTTTTAACAATGATTTGTGATTTCGCATATTGATTTTCTTTTCCTTATCTCGAACCGAAACCAAAGTTCCGAGAGTGTTCCACCCCCGTGAATTCGAGCTTAGATACTCTGTGGAGCACCAGGGCGACAGGTTCATCATCCTCCACAACGGTAAAAAGGAATTCCTGAACAACAAGTTGTGCTCTTGCCCATTGGTATGTTCTTTCCTTCAACGTGTTGAAACGACGGCCCGTAAACAAATCGATGAAGGATCCGATGAAATTGCCCATCACATCATCAGGACAAAACGGAAAAGTCGAACTGGGTTGATTTGATCCCTTACGAGCCTGAGAAGCACTTGGAGAGCTTCCAGCCGTTCAGGAATCATCTCGTGTGTAAGTACCCCGCCCCCCTTTACACCTCCTACACTCCAGTACTCCACGCCCGCCGAGTTTTTCAGTCGGCAGACACCAAGCCCTGATTGACACCGAAACCATCAAAAATATCACCATAGTGTTTGAGCGATCCGCTGCGTCGACGCGGATACGTATTTTGGCAGCGAATAGCTCAGGCCAGGTTGACGGCACCGGAGGTAATCGATATTGGAAGAACAAAGGCACATAGACGCCCTGTCGTTTGTACCGACAAGCGTCATATTGAACTGTGAACTAACTACATTTCTCAATTGATTTTGACGGACATTTGGCAGATATGTATTACCTGGACTTTGACGAAGAAGTTTTCACCGTTGAGGACGCTGGGGTAAGTTATCGCAAAAATAGAAAATCGCACTGCAGTTGTTAATTGTCCCTTGCCTGCATTGAAAGCGATACTCCTTCCGCGACTGTCTTTTGGGTTGTCTGTACTGCTGCATCTTTTCTCGATCCGCCATACCTTGACTCTCTTGTGGGTTTTCCTCACATGTTGAATATCTCACACGCAAAAAAGGATGAACACCAACGCTACGACACCTCGCTCCTCAGATTCACCTACACGTCTATGGTGACCCCCCTCGAGATGTGGGAGTATGATATGGCGACGCGTGCGAAGAAATTGTTGAAGAAGAGGGTACGTCTCCAGGCGATAGGGTATTTGGGCTCGGCCACGATATGGTGGCGCAGATTGTCTCTTTTTTCATTTGCTTCTCATCCTTTTCTATTATCATCTCTGACTTAATCATGAAATTTGCTTCCTTCTCCTCCGAAAACGTTGTATCATTTATTCTTTCCAGGAAATCCCCAACTACGACCCTTCCAAGTACACAACCCGCCGCATCTTCGCACCTATCCCCGCTGAAACAATTGTGAACCCTCCGCCGTACGGACATGCTGTCCCAGACCATGTACCCATCTCGTTGTGCTACAGATCGGATTTGGAGCTGGACTTGGAGGGAGGAAAGGCTGGCGAGGGCGAAAAGAAACGTCCGGTGCTGTTGTATGGATATGGCAGTTACGGGATTTCAATTGGTAAGTTCGGTTGGTGCTTGACTTTGCTGTAAGGTTACGGGCACGCAAACTGACGCCTTCTCAATACATGGCAACTTTTTCTGTTAAGACCCCATGTTCAACGCCCGTATCTTCAGTTACATCGATCGAGGCTTTGTTTACGCCATCGCGCACATCCGCGGGGGTGGTGAATGCGGTCGTGCATGGTAAGCTCACCACAAATCACTACACTTCCATTCATAACCCGTAGACCTTTAATGCTCACCCCCGGGGGGGGGGGGGGGGGGGGGGGGGGGAAAAAA
>JADGJF010001001.1:0-12742 GCA_027596845.1 Quaeritorhiza haematococci
CCCCCATACTCGCTCCCCCCCGCAAATGCACCCAATGCACCAAAGCACTACTCGAACTATCCACCCCATCCACCGCAGAATTCATCGTCGACGGGCGCATTGAAGTACGTATCAAAGTGCTCGGTTTGTTGCGGTTAGAATTGTGTGCGTGGGCTTGTTCTTCGTGTTGAAGACCCCGGAGGAAGTCTTTGTAGTATTCGTCGCGGTTGAAGAGGCTACGAAGAGACGATTGAGTAGGTGTGAAACCCGAAAGTCATTTTAAGAAAGCTTTAGGTTCGAATAGGAAAGCATTTCGAAGGGGGCTCAGAGTACGATCAAATGCACAGATACATACCGCCCATACATCGGTCGACACATAATCACCCAAAACGACACATTGTTGGAAATCAAGCACAACCAGACGACGGTGGTGCGACCCGCTACTGTATCATGTAAATGAAGGAAGGTGACAGCACCCACGAGGATGAACCCACAGATAAACAGAATGTAGCAGAAGCGTTGTTCGCGGTATTCGTTGAGAGATTTCCGAATGGTTCGGAGACGCCAGGTTATCCACTAAGAAGATGACGAAAGGAGAGTCCAGAGAGTATGAGTGAGGAAAACCAAGCCTTTACACCCCCTCGAAACTTAGCCGTGATGCATACGTCAATTGAAGGCGAGTACGTTTCACTTACCCCCAACGCAATCAAATACGTCCCAACGACAGCAAACACAGCAACATGATTCTGCACCGGGTAATGGCACACATTCGCCTCCATATCCACTTGAACCATCAACGAAGGGTCCAAACAAAAGGTCACCGCAGTCACAACCACGAGTGGCGAGAGGAAGAAGGCGATGAGGAGGTACCATGACCTTCCGCTTGCGGTTTTCGTTTGGATGAGGATGCGATAGAGGCGGAATAGCCGGATCCAGATGACGGTTTCGTAGAGGAGGAGACCGTATGTGACCTATATTGCAATGTCATTGCAATGGGGAATTGTTAAAGGAGCTGTTGGCAGGTGATTACGGATGGTGGATATATGTGGTGAACTTACGTGGAAGTGCACTCCGAATATGACACAGACCCAGTATGAAACGGGAAGACTAAGCGTATTCATTGTTTGCTTTCATCGGCATCCATATCCCATTCGTACACCGGATTGGAAAAAGAACAGAAATTAGTATCAGGATCAGTCATATTTCACCGCATTTCCAGAAGCCCCGCGGCCGCCCAACGCAATTTCCACCACTCACCATAATCCCGATCCACCAAATCACTGATGAAACAAGCTTCACCGTAACCCATTCAAGCTGTTTGCTCTTGAAAGGCTTCCAATGGACATTCTTCCAAGCGTAGACAAGTGCGCTTGCATCGATGGTATATAAGATCGCTCCAAGGACAACTGTAACGATGTCTGCTGCGGAGCGGAATACGGGATGGGTCAGCTCGCCCGTGCTGTTGTTGGAGGTGATGTTCATGTTAGATCTGCGAAATGCGAGTTATGCGAATGTATAGAATGATCATGTGCCAAGCAGATCAAAACGCGGATTGAGTAGCTGGCGGCAAGAAATGCGAGGACCACGGGAGACACGGGAAACAAGAGGATGTCTGGATATCTTCTGCTGAATCGAACGGACGCTGTAAATATTGACACACGGCTTTTTCCTCGGAACACATGGAACTGTCTTTTCTAGTTGCGCAACCCTTTTCTCTTCCGCGCTGAACATCCAATCACACCCCTTACCTGAAACCGTAACATTTACGTAAAACATCTCAAACATTCACCCGGCCAACGCACATGTAGATTCAATTGCGTTTCCGCTGATTTGCATAAATACGTGTCTTTTGCACAATGTCACATAATTGACATAAACGAAGGTGATCAAAGTCAGATGGAATGTACAAGTGTCTTCCAGCCTCAATCATCGATTGGATCTCCGTACTGATTGTACCGCACACGCTCCCCTCCCTGTTCTTGCCCCACAGCAGAACCCGCGACCCCCAGGTTTGCATCTGTGCCCATCCCTCCCTGACCGCCTACTGTCCACACATCACCATTTGTTCTGGTGCTAGTGCTGGTGGGTGGAAGTGATTGAGAACGTCGGATTCGAGACCAGCTTGAGTTGTCGGCTGTACGAAAGTCATTTGTTTTCAAAGTTCAGTTATTATCAGATGGGAATGCCACTCGTTTTCGAAAGCAACTCAAAGTGTCAGTCTTCTCACCTTCATACCGTGCGGGATTGCTTTGTTCAACGCCCTGCGAGCCCGTCGTCGATTGTGATGTTGATGACGGTGGTTGCCAGTCATGATGCTGGTGGTGTTGGTCGTACTGTGTTGACGAGGACCCATCTTTTCTCCACGGACTTCTCCGTTCTTCACGGCTAAATCATGTGATTCGAAAGCAAGAACGAGACCGGTGGTGTTGGGAAGGTCAAAGATCTTTAAATGACAGTCCAAGACTTTCAACATTGGGAACCCAGACCCCTCGCTCTTGGATGACCGTCAACCGGGGTTGTATACATACATGATCTGCTCAATTTCAGCAACGATCCTAGATTCAGGAACATTCCACATCGTTTGAAGACCCGCGCGAACACCGAAACCCAAACCAAGCCATAATCCGATCATCCCAGACGCTAATGTGTGGAGATTATTAAAATTTAGTTACGAGGAAGTCAACGCTGAGAAGAAAGGGCCACAAGGAAATCGTATCCTTACCAGCAGCTGTTGCGAGTCGAGGAAGTACTCTCCATCTTCTCTTGGTTCCTGTTTGTGAGGTGATTGTATAGAACGGATCAGAGGTTGAAGGGGTGTTCTTGCAACAACAGACTTTCCACGCATTCGATACATACCAAAAAACCAACCCATCCCGGCACCCGCCGTAGTCGCAAACGCCGCTATTCACGACACCACAAACCGACACCACAATCAGTACCCATCTTCTAGAATCCCACCACCTTTCTCTCATGATCCTCAATTGAAAACAATCCCCAACCCACCATACTGAACAACCTTCCCACTCGCCCTCGTAATCGAATCCATCTCCTCCCTCGTAGGCTGGTATCCCTTCAATCTCGCCGCGAGTCTTTTGAAAGGTGGTCCTGAGAAGGCGTCTTCTGGTGTTGTGGGGTATGCATCGAAGGGGCCCTTGGGTGGTTGAGTGCCGGCGGGATCATCGGTGAATGTGGTGGAAGATGGGTCCTGTGAGGAGGAGGGATCTTGCGGGTCGTAGTGGATCGCCATCTTCGTTGTCTTCTGTCGGGAGCGTGTTTTGGGAAAGTCGGAAGTGGGGCTGAGTGTAACAGTGTCCTGTCAACGTTGAAGCATATGACGTCATACATTTGCGGACTTCATTCAAATCCAAACAAATCAATTGCCAGCTTTGAATGTTTACACGTGAAGGTCCGTGAACAAGTTTGATCAGGTCATGGCATTTTCGACTATTCATGTCAGCCCTCCGCTCACACATCACACATCCAATTCTACAAGGTCTGCACATTTGACACTTTCCCTTTTCCATATCCTCTTCACCTTTTCCAATCTGAAATTCTCACCACGCAGGTCCTTCTGGCTTTTCAGAAAGCACACACCCTGCTTCAAGACCGCACGCACAGAAAGCACGGCAAGGATAACTCTCTCCATCTTACACAGCACCACACATCCAAACAAGAAGCAAACGAAAGGTAGACACACAAACTGTCTCTTCAGTTCAGCAGCACACAAATCTCCCAGCGGGACACACACTCGACACAGGGAGAGAGGAGGACAAGGATAAAAGAGAAAACAAAAAGCGAGAAAAATTCAAAATAGCATGGGTTTCGGTGGGGAGAGACCCCGAAGAAGACGGGAGAGGCTTGATCGGGCGAAAAGAGAAAAAGAAGGGGGGCGGGGAATATGTAGAGGGCGGAGGAGTAATGGGTGAGAAGATGGATTCTGTGGAAAAAATTATCCTCCAGTCTTAATCTACAACATGAAGCACTTCTTCTTGTTTTTCTTTCTCGTCTTGGCGAGAAGGGCTGCCCTCGTTGCGTGCTCAAAGACCTCCTTGACACCGTCGTTCTGCTTCGCCGAGCATTCTAGGTATCTGTAGGCGCCGATCTTCTGTGCCACACTCAAACCCTGTAGTGTGTTGAGGTGGAAATCGCATTCGAAAAGAACACAGAGGTCAGAGCGATGTAACGAATAAGCTTATCGAGGCTGTCAACAAACTCATGAAAGTGGACAACAAGAAACTGAAAAAAAGACAAAACCCCGCATTCCATTGAGTATTTTCTTACCTCTTCATATGTGACTGGAGACTGGTTGGTTTTCCGAAGCTCTTCAATGACTCTGGGGTCGTTACGCAGATCTTTCTTCAACGCAATCAAGAGGATGGGTAGACCGGCACAGAAGTGAAGGACCTCAGAGATCCACTATGGTGCGGCACAAGAGGAAATATGAAGTTACCAAAACGAGCGACACGACCACGATATGGAATGAAAGGTGGGAAGGGCCGATCACAAGGAATTGTCGTAGATGTCAGATACTATTCCTCACACAAGAACCAACTGACAAGCATCAAACTCGCCAAAACCACACTAACAAGCATCATATTCAAATGCTTCTGGATGAGTTCCTCACCTTTTCTTGCACGTTATCCAAAGAATCGGGTGAATCCACGGCGAAACAAATCAAAATGACGTGCGAGTCAGGATAAGAAAGCGGCCGGAGACGATCATAATCTTCTTGACCTATATTTCGCAACGACGAAAAGCAAAACCGAAGGAAGAGGTGTTCAATGCGTAGAACATTTCATATAAACGGATCCAGCAAAGCAAGTTTCTGCAAACTTTCTAAGTCAATGCGCAATAGTGACCAATATTTACCTGCCGTATCCCACAGTGCCAATTCAACGTGTTTCCCGTCCACATCTACATCAGCAACGTAGTTCTCGAAGACTGTGGGGACGTAGACCTACCAAATCCGCCAAAAATCCCGCCATCAGTACGGAGTCCTCCATTCAATCAATCATTTTCACACAAAACGCACTTCTTTCCAAAAGGTGACCCGCACTTCCTTCCAAAACCTACCTCAGGAAAGTGTCCCTTCGAGAACACAATAAGCAAACACGTTTTACCACAAGCACCGTCACCAACAATGACGAGCTTCCTACGAAGTTCTGCTCCACCCATGTTACAGTAGGTTTTTCACGGAACGGAGAGAGTAAGGGTATGTAAGGTTGAAGTTGGACGGGTTTTACGTGGTGGGGATATGTTCGACCCAGGTAGTCAGAGACGTTTTTCTGCTTTCAGGTTGTTGTAAGTGTACAGGGGGCACTTAGAAACGTGAGCCTGACAACTGGGTTGGTGAATGCGACAGGTTTGGGGAAGGAGGTGAGGAAGTTCAACTGTTAGAGAGAGTTATTAAGGAGGTGTGAGCGAGGACCAAGAACCACGACGCGAAAAATGATGGAAAGTAAGTAGAATGCCACCGGACAGGTGCTTTCGGAAAGGCAAGGAAAATGAGTACAACCAAAGCACATACCAGGTCAGTCGTCAGTCCCAGTCCCTGGCCGGGGGGAGGAGGAGATTCTCAGGTAAACGGGCGGCGGACGGGGGTGTCCGCAGGTTGTTAGAGTTTGTTGTTTATTGGCCTTGTGGGGGAGTTTTGTTGGTTTGGAGGATTTGGGCTTTTTGACAGAGTCGTTTGTGGACAGGTGGCGAGGCGAGGAATTGAGAGCACCGTTCCTCCCTTGATTGGATACTCAAGTCACACAAAATAATGCCTGTTCTCAGCGATTCACTCCTGCTGGGCTTGCCGTGTTTTCATATCTTCACGCGCCTCGACACCATCAACACGGTATCCGTAGGCATCCAGCAGGTATCCGTCGCTGACCCGCACTCCCAACAGAACTTTTCAGTTATTCGCCGTCTGGCCCCTTCCGCCGTCGCGTCATTGACGCATGGCTACAGATAACTCCTGACTTTCGCCTTGGTGCCATCCTCCCTTTCGTCCAAGAAGGGCGCTCTGCATCTGTGTGCTCGTGTCTGCTGCATCTCTTCCTTTCCAGGCGAGGAATTTGCACGAGAGTTCCAAGCGTTTGGGATCCCAGCATCTCAACCAGGCATATAGTTTGAGAGTTTTCCCCAGCGCTCCTCCACGCGATACAAAAGAAGAAACACGCCAAACGTGTCGCGTCCTTTATAATTGATCCCGAAACCTTGGGATTGACCCCATATAAGAACGTCCATCTTTTCCTCCCCCCCATCCTCCCATCCCCCTCCCATCCCCTACTCTAAAAACACCAATAGATTATACCATACGCACATAGAACAGGCTCTTAGTTCCTAAAGGAAACGTCGCATCATATCAAACAGTCCTTACTAAAAGCTACTTAGCTACTACATAACCCTCCTTTCCAGTAAGACCCTCCGCTTGTAGCCTACTTCACCCCACCTTTCCCACTCGCCTCAACCCAAACCTTCTGAATCTCCTCAACCATCCTCGGATACTCCTTCCACGACACCGCCCCGTCCTTATCCGTATCTGCTGCGGAAAGGATACGAGAGGTGAGGCGCTGAGCTGTTTCTGTGTCATATGCCGAGGATGACGCTGGTGATACTGATGAAGGTGATCTGGGTGATTGTGAGGGTGAGGAGGGTATCGAGGAGGATTTTGTAGCACTATAACTTATTGGAGTAGATGGAGAAGGTATAGGTGTAGGTATAAATAATAAGCTGGATACGACGGCGGCTTCGACTTCTCGCGGACTCAGGGTTCCATCTCCGTCTGTATCAAAGGTGGCAAACGAGTCGCGGAGGTCGAGGTAGTCGTAGACGTGTTGGAGGTGCCGCCGGAAGATACCTAGGAACAGGAATGTAACTTTTGACGGGGTGGGAGCAAGGAAATCAATAAGTCAGAGTGAGAATCTCGGGATGTGTGTGTGCCAAAAGATTCGACTTTGCACAGGCAAGGGAAAACTCACAACAAAAATGTGGCCCGATCCGCAGGAAATGTGTCGTTAACCCTTTATAGAACGCTCGCGGCCCTTCGTTCCCAAAGATTTTACGAACAGCGTCGAATCCGTTCTTGTATAGTCGGCCTTTGCCGTTTTCATACGGTTGGTTATAGTAGCGCGTACGCGTTACGTCGATGGGGTTCATGAACAATCTGTATACGGAACATACAAAATGGAAAAAGAAAACCACATGTCAGTCTTCGAGATCGGAAGAACACGATATGAAGAGCCACGAAAATACAGATTCTCTACTTACACAGAAACAATCGAGCTCCCAAATCCTGCAACAACATCCAACCCCCACCCATCCTTCCACCCAGCCTTCAATATTAGGTACTCCTTCATCATCGTGAACGACGCGAGGTTCGTGCCTGATCCGACTACGGAGCGAGACATGGAGAGGACGGAACCGCGGTACAGGCCTGTGAAACCATCTTGACTGACGATGGTTTTGAGGGCGTGGAGGACGCCTTTGTAGCTAAGTCGATGATATAACGGAAAGGGTGGTAAGAAATCGTGTGGAGTTTTGGGGAAACGTCGATTGGGAGGATTGGAAGGGAGGAAGGAGATGTCTTACTTATGTTGATGCCCGACTGCGATTTTGCCGGCCGCTGCTGATTGCAACCTTTGGTTCAGTTATGCAGAAGGAAAAGAAGACCGAACAGTCCATGGAGTAAGTCATCTCGATCCCGATCCGCACTACAACCGTATTGCTCCCTTTTCACCCCATCCCCCGACAACCTCTTCTACATCTCCCCCCGTTCCCCACTAACCTCGTCTTCACAAGTTCGAAAGGATTGCAGGAAAAAGCCCCCATAGCACCCGTTAAAGATCCAGCCAACATGCGTTTCCAAGCCGGTGCACTGCCTTGTTTATGGTCGTGGATAAGGGACATGAGGGGATCGTAGAGACCCTGTTTCAAATATCCAAAAGATGAGAAGGAGTTCAGTGGAGTGGAGAGATATGAATAGAGAGCAGACTTGTTCAAACCGTATCACCCCTCTTATAATACATCCCCCCTCACACTCACACACCCCACTCCATACTCACAATCCGAAAAATATTCTTCGAACTTTCCCTCAACACCGCCGGCGTCAACCCCTTCTGCAAACCTCTCACCCCCTCATTAGCATAAATCTTCGCTATTGTATCAAAACTGTTCTTGTAGACTACTTGGGGTTGGGGTGCTGCTGTGGGTGGTGCTCGTGGTGCAGTTGCTGTTGATGTTGTTGCTGTTGTGGTAAGGGTTGAGGATGCGGGTGAGGGTGTGGGGTTTGGGGAGATTTGTTTTAGCCGCTCGCCTTGGAGTTGGAGACGAACTCTTTTGTTGAGGGGTTGGGAGGAGGTTTACAAGAAGGGGGGGGAGGGGAGGTTGAAAGATGTTTTGTCAGATTGCGGTTTCGTTGTGCTTTTCGTACCATTGAGAGAAAGATAACTATGCCTCCGTCGGTTAATTTGCTGCCACGCGGCAAGATGCCCCAGGGACCCAAAACTTACTTGGCAGTATCAAAGGGATTCGTGAAAATGACAGCCACTGTGGATGTTCGAATCACATATTGGAGGTGGTAATAACCAAAAAACGGCGAAAAGAAAGGAATGTTGAGCATAGTAAGAAAATGAAGCCAAGATAAACGAAGCCCCGATTCCAACCCAGATCTCCGTGGTGGTGGTGCGTGGTCTTCAAAGGGTTTTCCGAGTTTGCTGGAATGGAGCGAGAGGCCGGTTGGAGGGGTATGCCGAGAAAGTCGTGGCTGAGGGTATACGTATGGGGACAGGGGTTTGCCACCTCATTTTCCCTTCTTACTTTTCGCTACTCCCATTCCCACAGCCCACATAACACTGAAAAACCATAACAAAACCGAAAAATGCAGTTTCCTCCCACCGACCTACCGCATCTCCGTCCATGATGCGATTCTCTCAACTCCTGTCCCCTCCTGTCTCATCACCCTTCATTGCTCGCCCTCGGCAGCTCGTTGCTCACAAGCTAGGAAGGGAAAGGCAAGACAAACCAACCATCGCACCTTATCACCAAGCTCCACGTTTCTTTCCCCTTCCCACCTTTCCCTGGGCAATTCAAATACTCGACCACTACCCGTCAATCTCTATCCACACCTTTTCCGCCCACCACCCACGCACCACCCCCTTCACGTCTCTCCTCTCCTCCCTCTTCCTCCCTCTTCCTCAGTCGTTGTCCCCAAGCTGTGGTTGAAAAGACTCACCAGCAGGAGCAGCCCCTGAAATTAAAAACTGCTCAATTGCACCCAACTTCCGAGGTTTCCCGCCGTTCTTAGGGTATAGTGCCGGGACGACAACGGTCGTTGAGGTCGGGCCTGTGACTGAGCTGGCCATTACTGTGTTCTTGAGCTGATGCGAATATGACGACGGCGAGGATGAATGAAGCGAGTATCAAAGACACCAAGGGATTACTTATGAGTCATATTCGTCGCCGGAGTACTAGGTATTTGGTGGTTTAAACGTTTTAGTTCGGGGGCGAGCGCTCCATAATATCTTGAATCTCTATTTCCGTTATGACTGAGGAGGAATCAAGATTGATGTGGACCCAGCCATCAATCCAAGCCACGGGTCGTACCATCAGATCACGTGTTCAGTTTGGTCTTTGTTTACTTTTTTTGTTGGAAGGCTTGAGGTGTTCTCTCTGTAAGACGTGGACTTAGTTTTTTTGTTCTCGTTACTTGTGCCCGGAAATCTTCGACTCCAACTCTGAAATCCCAACGCTTTGTCCCGCCTTCTCGTCGTATTCTGCCCAGTCATCCGACAGATCAATCTCATCGAATTTCGTCCCTGAATCGACTCCCTCCGCTTCAAAGTCCTCCTTGGAAAGTGATTTATAATGGGAGATTGGTGTGGGGATTGTTGTTAAAAAAGCAGGGAATGAAGCGTTCGAAACAAAGAGAACCAGCTCACAGTAACAGAACCACAAATCGTTTACTTACCCCCGGTATCCACTCAACGGGCTCCAACCCTCGACACTCGAGCACAACCAGCGACTTGAATCGCGGTGCATCGTCGGCAGTATATGGTTTGATCGATGCCTGTTCAATCGCTTCTCATCCAAATCAAAACGAAACGACAACTTGCTCATAAGCATTGCGTTCCATTGAATTAATCAATACATCCACCGAAGAGCAATACTCACACATTGACCCCTGTTTTGCACAAAATGAGCACTTCATAACCAGGTTAGCTGATCCTCTCGATCCGCTTAGTTCGTGTTGTTCCTGTAGAAAGAAAAAAGTAAATATTTTTAAATGACCAACATTCAGAAAGCACCCAAACAACAGGAAATACCTAAAAATACTGAAGAATGATCCATCATGCATTGCTGACCTCGCTCGTGAAGCTGACTGGAGTACCGTGCGCTTCCCGGCACGAGGTGCACTGAACCTGCAATTCGTTGGACGCGAATAACGGGTGGACCAAAGTGACCAAGGAACAGAGATGGACCGTATAAAAATGGGAGAACTGATGGGATTCTCTACAGTGCGGATAGAACAGGATATAGGGAAAGTCTAAAACACCTTGAAAGTCCACTGGTAGTCAGTTGACGGGTTCGGTCGCAGGTTGGTGAGATTTTCCAGGTCGGCGCGCCATTCGACCTTGTATTTCTGGATTTGAGGGTATTGATTGAAGGGTCAGTTATATCATGTTGCATCGCCGGGAAGAAGAAGGCCGGAAATCTTAAGACCGGTGATGGAGAGAACGCTGAGGAAACGTACTGGCATGGTGGCAGATTCTTTGAGAGTGTTGAGTGTTCAAGTCCTCTGCAAGTAACTCTGTGGCACTTTCCCCACTTTGTGTCTCGTCTACCTTTCGCACAAAGTTGCCACTTCTCAGAGTTGATGCAACTGGAGATAATGGAACTGCGTCTTGGATGATATCTGTAATCCGTTTCTAGCGGGGGGCGAAGGTCGCATGCGAGCTCAGACGAATGGAAGATCATCCACACGTTCTCTCATTCTGTGGTGGAAACACCTGAACGCAACCATGATCGCAGATACACAACAGATTTCTAATACTATCCCGCAGGTTTCTACAAACACTGACTGACACTAATCTATTCCTTAGGTATTCCTTCTCACTGCTAGCACCACCTCCCAGTCGGCTCCCTTTCTTTTTCTTTTTCGAACCAAGAATCCTTCTCCCCTTCCACCACAACCTACTCAACGCAAACAATCTGCCCAACCGCCAAAGCATCACACTGAATCCCAGCATTCAACGCTAAAAACGCATTGAATGTCTCCGAAGTACTCCCTGCGATGGTCCAGCAAGTATCACCCAACTGGACGGTGTGTTGTTTTTGGCAGGAGCTCAAGGGGGGTGTGGAGGTGGGGTTAGATGTCGTGGTCAGGGAGGTATCGATCTTGCTGTCATCCAACGAGCTGACAGAGTCACCGGCCTCAACGCAAACGGCTTGTCCAACCTCGAGACTATCGCACGAAATACCAGTGTTGAGCGTCAAGAACTGATCCAATGACAGTCCATTACTTTCTGCGATCGAAAAGCAGAAATCGTCTGTGTTGACTGTGTATTGTTTCGCGCAGGTTGGGCTTGGGCTCGAGGAAGGCGATGCCGGAGAAGCTGAGGTGGTCGGGGTCGCTTCTATTGCGGCGGTGATGATGCCAGATTGCGAGGAAGCACCGACTTGAACGCACACGACTTGTCCAATCTGAAGATTATCGCACACGACCTCCGGATTTAGCGCCAAGAACTGATCCCACTCCAAACCCTCCCTCTCCGCAATGGCGTAGCAGAAATCCCCCGCAACCACTGCATACTCTTTTCCGCATTCGGTATTCAAGGGTGTCGGAGAACTACTCGCGATCGGCGACAAAAGAGCTTGTGTGCCAGTGGGAAGAACCCCTCTTTCATACGCGCCACCCTTATCACCCAAACACTCATCCACGAGCACAAACGTGAACCCTTTACTCCTCACCATATCTACCGCCCTGGCAATGAAATCCGATCCACCCTCCACATCTGCCGTGACGGGTTGGATATCATGCTGAAGCGAGATATAGCCACGACCCACTTCCCCTTCCCCATCTTCCTCGGCACTCGCACCCCCACCACCAAATGCTTCCTCATACCCCCTCAACGAATCCTCAACATTCTCCTCACTAAGATGCGGATGCTGCCAATCAAATGTATCCACATTCCACAAAACAGCAGCCTTGTAACCGAGATCGGCAAGAAGTGAGAGTTGGTGCTCGGTGATGTCGCCGAAGGGTGGGCGGAAATATGCAGGGCGGAGGGAAACGAGATTGAAGAGGGCGTCTTCGAGACGGGTGATCTCGAGGAGAAAGCCGGGGTCGTTGTTTGAGAGGTCGAGCAGGTTTGCGTGGGTGCTTGTTGTTTAGTTGCCAAACGTGCGGGTGGGATTGTGCCGATGAGTAATGGGAGAAGCGGTTAGTTATTGACACATCCATCAAAACTCACAAATCACACGCATACTCAGGACTAAGCGCAACCATCCCTCCGTCTTCCCCCGCCTACTTACTACGTATGCGACCCAATCATATGCCCCTCCTCCACCATCCTCTTCAGCTCCCCCCCAAACTCCTCAATCCTCCCCTCGTTCTCCCCATTCACAAAAAACGTCGCCTTCACATCCTTGTCTTTCAAAATATCCAGGACTTGGTTGGTGTAAGGGCCTGGACCGTCGTCGAATGTGAGTGCGAAGTGGGTGGGGGAGATGCAGCGGGAGAGGAGGGGGATGGGTGTGCCGCGGCGGTGAACAGTGT
>JADGJF010001002.1:0-12728 GCA_027596845.1 Quaeritorhiza haematococci
CCCCCAGAAAATACAACAAAGATTAATCGCTTGTTGGAAGCCGAGTTATGAAAGCAACTATTTACCGAAAGGATGGTCCTTCGCAAACGAGGACACGTCGGGCTTCGTGGGACGCAAAAAATCCATGTCGGTAAACTTCGCCTACAGACGGGGCGGGGCGGGTATTTGATGCGCGGATGCGTGTGAAAGAAAAGAATCTCAATACAGGAGACCCGTGATAGAATGTGTCAGCCGCAAGGGGGCGTGTAAGTATGAGTCGCACGGCGGCAAGGTTGGGTGGAGGAAAAAGAGAGTAGTGACTGTGCGTTTCTTGTATTTGTCCTGTTCCCAAGAAAGACACCCAATTTTGGAGCGGGGCTGGAATTTGAAAAAGAACAGAGCTTATTTATTTGTGATCACCCACCAACACTTAAGTAACTACGTGTTGGACCCTTCACCTCCACCCACATCATTTGTATTCCCAAGAGCGGGGTTTTTGGGAGACACACCACATTCACCAGTTCCCCCATCAACGCGTCGCACAAGACTCCAAGACGCATCAACAGCAACATCATCAGCAATCACTAGCGCCAACAACGGCATCGTCGAACGGACGTTGCGCGGAGGAACTGACTAGCGCTGACGATTGCCGTGGGCATGCCAATGCTGGGTCGCAATCGGAAGAAGGAAAAGAGGAAGCGGAAGTGCGAGCGCCATCTGAAGGAGAACGAGACAGTGGAGGTGCCGAGTGTTCGCGCCGGTTCTGTTGTTTCTGCTGCTGCTTTCGCCCCTTTGAGCGTGCGCGGGAAGGCTTCGTTGATGTCGAAGCTGAAGCTTTGTCCGCACCGTAGATGGACGGGATTGTAAATGCGTCACCTAAGGGTATGGAAAATAAAGCAAATGTTTTTACAGAGTAATTTTGAAAGGATCACACAAAGAACGAGGGTGGAAGGGGAAAAACTAAAAGTAGATAAGGCTTCAACGATTAAAGTCTTACCTTGACGAAGTTTTCTAAATAATGTAGGGCAGGAAGCAGTCGGTTCAATGTAAATATGCACTCTCTCATCAATTTGATCATGGATCATGAAATGGGAAACCAACCTTCGCAGCGATGGCTCTGCGTAATTGACAGCTGCCTTCCTTTGCCGTTGGGGTCTACCTCTGCTCGCGCCGCCCACGTCCGAAGCTATGTTGATAGAAGAAGGAGTGCCGCACACAGAAAGTTGGGTCGTGGAAAATCATATAAAAGACTGATGAGACAGGGAAGGGGCGGATCAAATGCTGTGCCATCCAATTCTGTATCCAAATACAGAGACCGAAAGCATAAAGGAAGAGAACAACTGCTTGCCGTCATCTGATCCAGAGTGGACGTCCAAAGTATCATCCGAAATCCTTCCCATTTCCGGCGCGTGGTCCAGGACTTGATCCGTAAATTTCAAGTCTTTCCGCAAGAACGACTTTCGACGAGGCGAAGTGAGAAGGTTCGGATTCGGTACTCCATCGTCATCTCCCGTATTATCGGAAAGTGCTATTGATTCCGGGACGCGCTGCGCTTCTTCCGTTGCGAAAGACAATTCACTTTGGTCTTGAACTACGTCTTGATCAAAGTTGGCGCCGCGTTTCTCCCGTCGAAGACGTGCTTTCTCAACCGCGGTAGATGATATCGCCTTCGCCTCGCTTTTCACAACTGGTGCCGAAAGAGTATCCTGCTTCTTCGTGGGGAGCACAGATGAATCTTGGGCGACGCCACTTTCCGAATCGGTCGGTTTCTGGCTCTGCTTTGTCTTGTTGATGCTCTCTGTTTTCTTCTTCATCTTGGCGTGTTTCTTCGGAAGGGCAGACGGGGCAGGAACGACATCAGGAGGCACGACAGCTTCTGATGAGGAGCACGGCGACGAAGGTGTGACCGATTTCGATTTCGCAGCGCGAGGTGCCTGCAATCGTGCGTATTTGTCTTCAATTCCTGTTTGGATGGTGTCATCTAGGACTTCGGCAATCTCCCCGATGTTCGCAAGCCCGTCCACTTCATCCACCTGGACGATTCCTTCAAAAAAGGAAGATATCTCATCGTCGTCCCCACTCTTGGCTTCGCTTCCATTTTCAGTGATCGATTCGAGATCGCTCTTCCAGTCCCTAAATGTATGGAAAACACGATCTCAGTTACAATGCACCAAATCATGTACAAAACCTGATCCTCACAAGCACACAATGCGCTGTGGAGAGTTTTCAAAAACTTACTTCAGCCTTCTCCATCGTTTGACTCGTCGATTCTGAAATGTCGTATCCGTCACCGCGAAGCCGGGGGGTTTACTGAACTTCTGTTCCAACGACGATGTGAATCTGCCGGCCTGCAATCGGGAATGTTGGAAAGGGAATACACATGCGTGTTGACTCCTTGTTCGCTGTTTGCAAAGCAAAAGGTGCAAAGAGATCCAAACGTAGAGGATGAAGACGGTCTACTTACATCAAGGTCTTGGTTTTGGCTGACTAGAATGAAAAATGAGCAAGGCATCATGGTAAGATAACAAAGACATTTCCTGGTCAACCCAGATTGAAAACATCGCTTACCACAAACTCCTGCCGCCCCAACATCCATTCGAAGAATGTCTCTCAGAACAGGGAGTACGTCTTGTTCTAGAAGGAGCACCTTCGACTTCACGACCTCGAGATACGATTCCAAGTTCTCCAGAGTCATCTTGCTTAGTGCCTTTGGGAGTATGGTGGCGAATGAAATGAAGAGCGTAAACACAAAATCCAAAGGGGCCAGGGAGATCGACCGGAGATTTTTCCGGTTGCTGAGCCAGGATTAATGTAAAACGATGGTGAAATAGACTGAGTGGATGTACCTTCGCGTTGGCCAAAGCATCCATGTACCCCCCCGCCTCCAATGCCGTCTTCGCTTCCCGCAGCCGTTCATTCTCGGCCTTGAGCTTCGTGATCTCGACGTCTCGATTGAAGATCTGTTCCTGCATTGCCCCACCATCCCAGTTGAAACGTGTAAGAATGGAGGTTAACGGCGAGGACCATTCATCATAGATAAGGTCCCATAATGTTTCAACCAGAATCGGCATGCCATAAACAGCGATCTGCTTTCGACACTTGACTGGGACGCCCCATCTCACACAGCAGGACCTAACAGAATCACAGTAAGTACTTACCGACAGTTGCGATCTCTGGCTTTCAAGCTTACGGAGATGGGTCGCATACACTGCATTGACCCTGGTAGTAAAACCTAGATCAGATCTCGCAATTCACTGGTAGCCCCCGATCACTGTTGCCCATCCAATAACCTAAAGCAAAGGCAAGTCCCTACCTTATTATGTCATTATTCTGCTTTGTAAACCTGCGTTTGACTGCGCACGAGGATGAGGGGTTGTTAGCAAAGGAATTCCCGGTCACATGCGGACAATTCAAAGGACATAGGCGAACGGCGAACCGCCTCTGCCTTTTGGCACATCCAACGCCCGCTTTCCCCCACATAACCGTCCACCCTGCCCAACCCTCCTACGAACAGGGGTTGTCTTCTCCACGACATGCCCTCGTACCCCAACCCACCCTCCTTTCCCATTTTGACCCCCGGCCTCTGCCCGAGTACATACCTTGCTCCAACTCGGCCACCTTCACGACCCGGCTTGCCGCACTAGACTCAGCACCCATCACCACTTCATTCCTCCCCGCTCCACCACTGAATCCAGCCGTACCCGTCCCACCCTTCGTCACATTCAATTTCGCTCTCTGCACACCAGCCGACGACGATGATGACACCGACAAAGCCTGCACCGTCTTCCTACCACGGCCTGCAGCCGGAGCGAATGTTGATACACTCTCCGGGCCGTTGGTTTTGCTTGGGTTTGTTCTGTCCAGAATTGTTGTTGGGGGCTGATCCAAGTGATCTTGTTGTTTGGTGAATTGGGCGCGAAGTTGTTGTTGCATTCGTGATTGCATGGTTGGGATCTTGGTTTGTTGAGACCAAGGGGGGATTATTCAAAGCTTATAGATTCATTATACATCATGCGTAGCAGGCAGTGAGTTCGCTATCTCTAGAAAACTTGAGGAATGGGTTCTCTATTGTGAGAATGGGGTGGGTATGGCTAAAAAATGATGGTAGGAAAAAATATGCGGATGGAAAAAGTACATTCGTAAATCTTTTTTGGAATAGGAGTGCCGACACTAACAAACAACAAATTCTTGTTTCGCTATTTGCAGCCCTTCAGCTTGTTTCTTCACGATACGTTGTATTTGAAGAGTCCGTCAGCAATGATAGCGTCCACACCAGAACTTTCTTGCAGAGATACGTTTGCTGTGATCGTATTTGCCTGCCCAAACGTCGCCAGGATGAGACCACTTTCCTTGATCGTATTGATCAAGGTTGGCACTTGCACCTAAACAACCAAAAAGGCCCAGAAATCGTCAGATGAAACGTGATCAAGAAAGGAAGGAATGTCACAGATAGCCACTTCTTATGTGCTCAGATGTGAAGGTTGAACTCACCAGCGGCGTAGCCTCGCACACAACGCCGAGGAGGTTTCCATTCTTCGCAAACCGCACCGCTTCCTTAATTGACGTACACCTGCGATCGCTCTCCTTCACCGCATCATTCCCTTCAATATCCATCATATCTCCATCACCGTATGCATCCGCAGCCAGATCACCGCCGTCTCGCTGCTGCCTCTCCTCCCCCATCGCCATGGAAGGAGAAGACGACATGCTGCCGCGACTTCCCTCCTCGTAGCCGCATCTCGTCCCGAAGAACACACCGTAGTTGGGTTGTTTCCAGTTCATGGCCGTGCAAATGACCGGGTTGAAGGATGAAAAGATGATGCTTCGACCGTCGTTGGCATGATCATAGACGGTTTGAAGGACCGCGTCAACGGTGGCGTTGGCGTCCAGGATGCTGGTTACCACGTTGCGGCGGCTTTCTGAGTTCGTGGGGTACTTGATCTCGATACTGACACCGACAGAAGAGGGCAGGGTCTAGCAGAAGCGAAACGACAATAAGAAAATGTTAACGACATGGAACGAACATGATCATGGCGATGGAGTGGCATAAAGGAAGTTGAGTAACACCATACGTACCGTGAGGACTTCTTCCAAGGTCACAACAGATTCATTAATGACCTTGGCCCATTCCTGGTTGCTCATCCTTTGTCCTTTCGGAAGTGCCAATCTCGATTTGCCTTTCCCCGTCCCAGACTTCTGCAAAACCCTTCGTGCTTGACTGTACGTCACGCTCGATACCGGAATCTGCAATTCCGCAACGGGAAGGAACCAATCTGGATACGTCAATGGCACCCCATCCTTCGTGACCTGCACACAAACATGAACGTACTCCTCCGCAAGTGACGAAGCAGTGATGAATGACTGCACGTTCGTTGTTGTCTCCGAAGATCCACCAGTGCCCGCAGCCCCCCCACCAGTTCCACTTCCACCGGTCCTCGATGTGGTGTTGACAATTTTCGTCGACTTCCAGTACGTCTCCACCTTGCCCCCGATCTGCAACCCCGAGTGATTGAATGGTTTCACCACCGAAAACTCGAACGAGAGCTCCCCGACCACTTTGAGGTGTGTGTCGAAGAGCGGACAAAGGCATTTGACACCTTCTCCCGTGCCGTTCCAGCTGCTCTGAATGATAGCTTGCGTTTGGGAAGGCAACGCGACGGCCCGTCCAATGACCTTGGTGCCGAAGGTTGGGTATATGTCAAATTGGAGTGAGAAGTTGGAGAGGTCATCAACGAGGAACGTGTAGCCTTCGAAGTCATCTTTGAGCGGCAGGATGACGCTGTAGGGAACGCCGACTTCGGGTTTGCTGCTGATGATCAGTTTCAGAGACGATAATTGCCGAGAACCGAAGAGAGTGATCGGGCCCTTCTCATCGCCTGTGGATTCGAAGCTACCGAAGTTGATCTGAACGTGGTATTTCTTGTCAAGGTAGTTGTGTCCGCTGCAAAAGACAAAACCCATTCGTCAAATCAGTGACATACGGAAACGTAAGCGCATGAAGATCAACAGCGCAGAGAATGGGCGACTTACTAGATCCGGAAAGGTATAATAGGGGGCGGTAGCAGCAAAGACGGTATTGAGTCCATGTCGACATCATCATCGTGATTTGACTCCCCAAACAGCCCGCTTGGCGCCATCGGCTTGATATCCTTCTTGCCCACCACGTCCGCAGCGCTTGATACTGAAGGTAACGACCCGTTTGCAACTGGTGTAATTGACGGAACTTCCAGCAACTTCGCAACCGCAATATGACCTCGGTACAATGCGTGCGTCCAAGGCAGCCAGTCCGATTCGTCCTTAACATCGACTTTACATCCGGCTTTCAAGAGCACAGTTGCGCATTCATAGTGACCCTCGGAAGCAGCGTAGAAGATGGGCGTCCAGCCGTTGAAGTTTTCCTTGGCATCCACGTCAACTCTATGCACGATAAGGAGCTGTGCGACAGTGTGGTGGCCCTCCCTGCATGCCACATGCAATGGCGACAACCCATCTGCATTTGAGACCACTTGAGCGCCGGTTTGAAGCAGAAGGGTCGCAATATCATGGTGACCGTACTGGCAAGCCAAAGTCAGCGGGATCGGGGCTGTAGGTGATTGGGGTTCGACCTCTGCGGAGTTTTGTATGCAGATTTCGACGCATTTGGTGTGGCCCCCAATGATCGAATAAACCAACGGCGTACACCCATCGTGATCCCTGCCGTTGATGTCTGTGCCTGATATGAGAAACATGGCACAGTCGTGGTGCCCATACATCGCGGCGTAGTGAAGAGGGCTCCGACCATACACATCTCGAATGTTCAATGTTGCGCCGTGCTCACTGCATAGCCGCAACAAATCTAGCCGACCCGAAATGGCCGCCTCGTGCATGCATGTGCGGTTGCTGATATCTTCGGTGAGATTGCAGTTGACCTCCCCGGTAGCTAACAGCAATCGCAGGCATTCTTCCGTACTCTCAGTACAGATGCGGAGGAATACCCGTGAAAGGAAATCTTTGTCCTCCTTAACGCCCGTCAAAGAGTGGCGCTTGTCCAGAAAATCTCTAATCTCGGACACATGACCCTTCTGTGCGAGCTGGATTAATTCGGTTTCGTTGTCACCGATGACATCGTCGTCGGCTATCGATGAGGAGCGTTCCTCAGAGGCAGCTAACCGACTGGCCGGTTCAAACTTTTCGTCCGAGAGAAGCGCGTCCAGTTCGGTAATGTTTGTGGTGGCAGCGTCCGTAAGCTCTGCAAGAACCTCGTTGTTGAAGCAGGGTTGGATCTCGATCTGTCGGGATAAGTACAGCTCTTTCGTACTTGACTTGGACCGCTTGTCCCATTTCTTCAGGATCTTGCGGAACCCGGTGGCATTCAATTCGACAAATTTCTTTTTTGAAGAGCAAGATTGTGCAAGGAGAATGAAGATAAGTTGCCATTCGCAGCAGAGATTTTTAAGAGAAGGGTTCCATACTGTTAAGCATACCTGCAGCTTTGTCAAATCATCCTGAAACTGAACAAACGCATCTTTTAAGCTGATTAGGGACGTACGAATGTGATGCCCTTTCCGTCCCTGGAGGATGCGCTTCTTGTCCACTAGCGACCGTAAGCGAACTTTGAACTCCGCTTCTTTTTGAAGATAAAAGGAGTTGACCTAGTGCAATATACGTTCAAGAGGACCACCAGCCTGGGTTAGTGAAGGTCCAGCGCTTTCGTTCACCACTTGACGGACACCCTTCTTAGTACCCCTTGAGTTGTCTGGTTTCTCCACATCCATCACTCAGCAACCCTGGTTATTCATGGGCGCGCCTCCCCCACACTCTTCCCAGCGTCCATTCCGAAAAAGTGATGTACGAGGACCTCCCACCACACACACCTTCTCCAATTCCCTCTCCAACCTAAAGAAGAACGCGGTTTTTAAAGCCTGGTACTCCTGAGGTGCGTCGTCCAGCAGTGCTGCCGAGTTCGGTGACAAGTTCGGAGGCGCTGTTGCGGCAAGGGTCGTGAAAGTGACATGATCGTTCGACGCGAGGGGTTGGACTGAGTTGATGATCTTTTTGAGGGCCTTGTAGTTGATATACTGCGGTCCCGCCCATTCTGCCTGTTGGGCTTGGATGAACTTGCCAAACTGGTTTTCAACAAGGGGTTGGGGTGAGAGAGTTCATACGTATTAGACGGCTATTTCAGCACCCAAGGAGAATGCCAGGGTTGACGACGGACCAGTACAAACCTTCATTTCGTATTAGGTGTGATAGAGGTATGAAGGTGGTTGAAAGAATGCATCGGCGGCGAGGCCGAGCCAAGCTGAGCGGGTGACCGCAGACGGGTTTGGAGAACGAGGGCGGTTTGACTAATGGCCGCCCGGCGGGGATGAGACTGAGGTTCCGATCAGAGAGCCGCAGTCGGTCGTCGTCGATCCCAGGCGGCGGGCGAGACGATTTTTTTCTTGGTTTTAGGACAACAGCATGAGCAAACCTTGCATATCCATTGGCTGAGAGTAAGCCGCATTTCCCCACGATGGAGATGGCGGTTCGACTCTCATACAAAAATAAAGCTGAATGAGCGGTCGTCGGGCTACCAGATGCCACGCTCCGGTTGGAATGAAACGCAGATTAAATCGATTATTCTGCGGCACTTAATGAAAAGGAAAATCTACATGCTTTTATTTCACTTCTTATGTGTTTTCTTTAAACTTTCTTTTCCCACATTTCTCAACATGACAAGATTATCGCCCAACCATTCTTGCTCATTCTTGCCGAATAGATCCTTAAGTAAGTTAGAGCTAAGCTTGAAACCAACTACTTCTTCTACATCTTACGATTTTCATACTGCAAACGATCACTCTATGCAACTGTATGCAGGAAGGGTGGGAGAATGAGGAATGTACGATCTTGTAGGTTGCAGTGAGTTTTGAAAGCTCTCAGCGGTCTAGACTGATATTCATTCCATTTCTTTACCTTCACGTCCCTACTTGAGATCGATTATGTAAAGTACTGCGCTTTGGGCGCTTTGCGTGGGCACCTCCAAGTGCGCTGAACGCGTGGTCGCACACACACTGGACTGGTGTGACTTTTGGTGAGCATGGAAACCAAGATTTTGGGGATTGAGACGACGTACCGCGGCAAGGAAGCATCACAATAGGGCTACGGACTCACACCACACCGCTATCCGCAAGTCACGATCACTAGCTTCGCGATACCATCCCTCTCGATGCCGTTTCGACTCTTTGCCGACTCTGTCCATCAACCTCAGGAAACACGCCCACCTCCCGTCAACCACTCCCAGAGTTCCCCGTTCTTCTGTTGGCAGGGAGCTGCACTCCACGATCCAACCAATATACGACTGTAAAGAACGCTACGGACGAATTTATCAACCTCTCCTTCCAAAAAGTTATCAGTGCTGCTGGTGAACAACTGCCAAGATGCATTCAACAACAACAGGACAAGTTCCCGCAACCCTCATTGAGGTTCCTGCATTTTTCCATCTCTGTGAGACAAACGACATCATGGCTATGGTGGTCGAAATGATCAACCGGTTAATCGCTCATAACGACAGGTATTGATTTGAGAATCCCGGTTTTGGTTTGATCCACGGAAGAGTCTACGTCTGACATAAGATCTAACGTTCCCTTAATCTTTGGTTGTAGTATACCACTCACGGCTTCCAACCTTACAAGATTTCATTCACGCGCTCCTCCAAGGTAAGGATCGGATGCACGCTGGGCTGTTCGAAATCAAAGGCGCACAAATCGACTTCCTATTGGTTTGGTTCACGTTACTAATCCCCATTCGTTCGATTTCTCTTCGAAAAGCATCACAATTGCCGACTACATTCGTCGCATCGGTAAGTTCTTTGAATGTTTACGGTAATTTTGACCAGGAAATCACATCTTCTTCCTTCAAAACTCACGTTTCAATCATCCTTCTCCATACCTTACATTACTAAAGTTAAATACGCGTCGATTGAGAAGGCCGCATTACTGCTACTTCTAATATATATCGACCGGGTTTGTGAGATACACCGGACATTCACAATATCCAGTCTGACAGCACATAGGTATGACTATTCGGGGGTTCTGTTTGAAAGCTTCAGTCCGTTTGTAAAGGCGGAGAACTGATTTTTGAATATCTTTTTTAAACCTTCCATCTGCAAGATTTATACTATCGGCAATCACTGCTGGATCCAAAGCGATAAGTGATATTTATTGTACAAACACGCACTTTGCAAGGGTACGTCGATACAAATATTCTTTCTGTCTGCCTCTCGTGCTTTTCCTTTAGTTCAGGCAAAGTTCCCTTCACGTGTATCGTCTTCGTTTTGTTCCCTTCGCTTGCTCGTGTTATTCACAGCGCAAATCTTGTACACTGTTTCCCCCGTTCCTTTCCTATGGACGCATATCGGATTCATGCCCCCTCGCCTAACAGGTCGGCGGAATCACTATCCACGAGCTCAACCTTCTGGAGGTTGAATTTTGTACAATGATAGCGTGGCGCCTCGCATGTACAGCTGAACTCCTGCAACAATATTACGTCAACTTGGTTAGAACGAGTTCAAACTACGTGTGCGCCCCACCGCCGGCGGCGCTCGCGAATAATTGAATACATAGAAGCTGATGTCTTTTAAAAGTTTGTTCTCTATCGTGATTGCGTTTGGGGTTGATGCGGAGTGGATGTGTTCGATTGGTTGTTGCAGCAAGCGGGATTGAGAGAGACTTGAGAGGGATCCGTGGCCGATTGTTGAGCGTGTGCGGTCTTCTGTCTAATCATGATTCGCCGTCGCGGGCTGTCGCCAGGGATGAGCTCATGACGGAAACCGCCCCTTCCCTCTGTGAATTGCCATTGATGGAATGTGCCATCACGGATCTGTGAACTTATTTATGATGTCCAAGACATATGTCAACGAAAGACGCCGCGACTAACGCGACCGATTAATGTCGGGCGCTCTGTCTATCCAACTCCGTCAAGACGTCAAGACGTGCTGGTCCACAAATTTTCGAGTTCGTGGGGAGGTTCGCGTGCAGATTTCCTCAACCACAAAAACCAGACAAAAATCCAGATGCACTTTTTGTGCGCATTCGGTTCCTCCACACCTGCTTCCACACATTGAAAATGCTGTTGAAAATGGTGATTCTCGCTCAACCTACCCATAATGCGCGTTGCGCAGTTCATAATGTCTGGAGAGAGGTGAATGGGTGTGCCGACATCTTGCAATTGTGAGCCTGCATTTGCGAGACCGCACCCCTGATGGCACATGTGCTCTGCTGTAAATGCAAGGCGTTGGAAGGCAGGTTGGAAGGGAGTCGGAGGGGGAAAAGGGCATCAAAGTCTAAATCTTTCGGGCAAGGTAGGTTCTTGTTCCGGCTCTAGCACATATTGACCCTCCCTACCTGTATCCCCTTAACAAACGCATTTACTGAAACTTGACAGGGATCGAAAACACAATAACAAAGGCCATTTACCAGCTCGACACAATCCGGGGAGTCAAGACAGAGGACGCAGGCGTCACGTAGGCGATGTCACGATGCATTCACGCTTCGTAAACCAGACCGGAGATGGTTCCGGCGCAAGCTAATCTCTTGAATGTACGTCAGGCCGGATGCTGGACAGGATGCAAACTCGGGGGCGGAAATGCTCTCACAGATTGTGCTGGTCTGTGGTCTGGGCGCTCGTTTCGCGGACCTCACAGCCTGAATGTTGCTTTGATTGACCTGTGTCGCCGTGACAGAGATTCTCTCGCACTCAACAGAACCCATCTAGCGAACACCACTCTCACCTTCTTTTGCCACAGCGCAGGCCACAGTGTCTCCTCCTGCGCTTGAGGGATCGTCGATCGCCCGTACCGTGCCAATCCACCACCGAGAGATCCACATGTGGGTTTGGCGATCAGGATTGCGATCAATCACCCGATCGATACCAGTGGTGCCAGTGGATTGTTGCCAGACCGTCTGAACCCTTGACTGCTCCAAGGAACCTCGAATTGGATCCGATGGAAACTGGTTGCTGGGGGTGAGCGATACAGGTGTTCGTTGGTTGGTCTGGTGTGAAGAAATTACTTGGAGCCCAAACATCTTGGACGTTTGGTTTGGAGTTCTTAATCGAATCGGGTGTCTGGAACATGGAATTCGCCTCCCAGATTAGTTCACGGTCAAGGCCTGATGATCGCCTGATGGAGGAGGACGATCGCAACTGATTTGGATATGGAAGGCCCGCTTCAAGTAAGTTGCCACGTTTTGAGAGGACGCGGACGGGAGATGCTTATCATCAATGTTCATAGATGCACACACGCTCGGTGCGGCAATGGTTTTATTTTGCAAGATAATATATGGACCGATACTAACCGGAGATCTGTAACAACCTGATAAAATAATACGTGTATGACTATATACAAACACGCCAACAACATCCCGACCACTCCACGCTATCACAACCCGCCCCCCACATCCAAACCCCCCCTCACAAAATCTTCTCCGGCGTCAACGAGACCTTAATAGTAACCTCCTTCCCCCTCCCGCCAACCAACTCCTCAAAATCCGGAAACTCCTCCGTCACAGGCGAACATCTAGGCACACAACACGTACGTCTCCCGCTGGTATGGTGGCCCCCGCAACAGGGCTTCAAGTTGAGTACTGTGGTGGGTTGACCAGTTTGGTCGTGGTGATGGGAACTCCAGTCGCGGACCGTTTGGAGGCGGAGGGACCAGGTTGTGGGTGGGATGTGGAGGCGGGACTTGGTGCGGGGGGTGGAGGTTCGATCCCCGATCAGTCCTTTTGCGG
>JADGJF010001004.1:0-12722 GCA_027596845.1 Quaeritorhiza haematococci
GTGAATGGGGGGAGGGGATCGGTATCGAGTGCCCCACCGCAACCGCCCGAGTCTCCCCGAATCAGACAGGGACGACGAAGTCAGGATGCGCAGCAAGTGAAAGGCAAGCGCGGTGGTGATGCCGAGACCCCTGTTTCTTGTATTGTCGGAGATACACTTCCACCCAAACGAACCTTATCTGGTATGAACGTGGAGGTTGGAGGTGGTGGGAGTAGAAGTGGGGAGGTGATTGTTATTGAGGAGGATTTGGTTGAGGAGGTTGTGGTGGAAGGGTTTACGGATGGTGGACTTGGAACGCCATTGCTTACTGGCATGAAGTCATCACCCGCTGCATCATCCAGTCAAGCTCAACGTGGTCCTGAACCAACGGGCCGTGTCGGCGGCGCTGGTGGAGTGGGAGATAACCAGCGCATACCGTCGCGCATCCCTGATAATGAAGAAGAGGAAAGTGAAGAGGAGGAGGAAGTGCAAGGGGGAAAGAGCGGTGATGCAAAAAGGGGTGCAAGTGGGGGTGGTGGGGATACGTGGAAGTTTGTGAGTGAGGCTGCAGGATCGGATAGTGGGATTGGATCGTCGATTTGGCAGGGGTCTACGTCGACTACGGGGTCGAGTTCGGATACTCTTGGGAAGAAGTATGAGGTGTGTGTCTTTTTTCTTTTTCTTGGCTTTTTTTGTTTCGTGTAATGCATTGCCAGAGTCAAATGTTTCTAACACGGTGTTTTTTTTGTGTTTCCTTTTTTTTTTTTGAAACATAAAGTGTTCATACTGCAAAAAACGCTTCACCCGCCCCTCATCCCTCAACACCCACATCTACAAACACACGGGCGAAAAACCCTTCCAATGCGACGTCCCCGGCTGCGGCAAATCCTTTAACGTCCTCTCTAACCTCCGTCGTCACCTCAAAATGTGTCAAAAGAAGCAGTCCAAAAAGGCCGCCGCTCAACCAAACGGGACCATGGGGTCGATGGGGCCTTCGTTTGTTGGTACTTCGGCGGCGGCGGCAGCGGGGATGGTTCCGGGGGTGGGACACCCGAATGGGATGATTGGGCCGGGGATGTTTACGGGGATTGTGACCATGCCGCAATCGATGGGTGTGGGTGCGTTCCCGACGGGGATGATGGGGAATATGGGGTTTAATATGGGGATGGGGATGGCAGGACTGGCGGGTATGAACTTTGCGACGGCGGGTGCGGATCTGAATGGAGCTGCACAGCCGGGAACTATCTTTGTGAACGGGATACCGCACCACCGGGTTATGATCTCCACTCAACCGCCTACGTCGTTACAGTCCGCGGTTACTTCTGCTGCGGTTACTACCGGGGGTCCTATGATGTCATCGTCGGGTGTGTCTGCCATAAGCTTCAATGGATCCAGTTCTTCCGGTTCCAGTAGCGTGAGTAATGGTCACCCTGGTCAGTACCACGGTAAAATGGCTGCCTACCCGCAAACGCCTTACCAACAGTATGTACAAACCCCGAACGGTGGGTACCCCTCCGATGTAAAACCACATATTCATCATCATCCGCAACAATCTCCCCCGCTCCAACCACAGCATCTGCAAGCATCGGAACAACACCCGCACCATATTGATGCGCGGTATAATCCACAACAACCAACCATGGTCCCGACCACAACCACCTACAAATCGAGTGGGCCTCCGTACAATCCATCGCACCCGCATCAACAGGGATCCAAAAAGTACCGACAGCGGAGTTTCTCACCCGCATCCCCACCACCACCTCCGCCCATGCCGTCTGGCCCGTGGACCGAAGAAGACGCAGAGGGAACTCCAGATGAAGATAACGAAATGCTTCCCCTTCCCCCGAGGAGAGAGTACCACCACTACACCTACAATCCAAGCCATCCCACATCCAACTCCATGCGTCGCTCACGGTCTCGATCCCGCCAACACTCACAACAACATGAATACGAACACGAGTACCGTGGTGAACGTGGTGGTGGTGATTTTGAAGAGATATTCCGCTATGATCCACGTGAACCTGGCGCGTACCCTCCTCTGTCTTCGCAACATTGGTATGCGCCGGCACATCCGCCTCCCTCAGCGCCTTCGCAGCAACAAGTGGGGCATTATGAGAGAGGTGAGAGGAGAGGTCGCGAGGTATCGCGGTCTCCGCCGATGCATTCGATGCAGCACCAGTACCATCACCGAAGTGGAGGAAGGTCAAGCAGGCATGGTGGTGTATCGCAGTATGGGTATGAAGGCAATCAGTACCCCATGCATCACCACCGGTCTTCTGGGCGCGCGGAGAGGGAGCGGGAACGGTCGTGGAGGAGTCAGCATGCGCCGTACCCCATGTCGAGTTCTTCGTCTCATGGGGGTTACCCAAGCAGATCTACTCGCGATGGGTCTGTGCCACTCCCGGAAGAGTACCCGCCCTACCATGATGATCGTCGTCCGAGTGATGTGTATATGAGTCGGTCGGATGGGTCGGGGAGGCATGATGGAGTTGCTGGTGGTGGGATCGCCGTATCGCCTACATCTTCTGTCTCGTCTTCGTCGTCTGTTGAGATGATGCCGAGGAAACGGAGGAGGAATCACTCGTCGCATCATGCACACTATGGACATCCGTCGGCGTCGGCTTCTTCTTCGTCGATGCAGGCAGGGCAGTACCATTCGCAACAACACCACCCGCAACAGCAGTTCTCGCCCGGTGAGCAGATGTTGAACGGCCCCGTGCCACTTGCTCCTAATGCATCGACATCTTCTTCGTCGTCTTCAACACATCCCATGCGGATGCATCCGTCACGGTCCTACTCTGATGGTCAGCGCCATCGCTATGAAGACACACGTGAGGGTAGTGGCCTTGTTTCCGATGAGGAGTTACCACCTCTTGAACGGTTACATCGTCATCACCAGGAAAAGCCAAGTCCGACGGGAGGAAACGCGACAAACCACGTGTTCTCCAAGAAGCCGCAGCAAGTCCGTGGAGGGGATGGTGCTATTTTGAGTGCCGGAGTTTATGTGGTGGATGAGGGAGACGGTGCTCTTGTAGAAGAAGTACTCCCATCGGATATGGTCGACATGGACGTGTCTGATGGTGGGAACCTTCGTAGCTCGGGCTCCCGAAAGTTCAAGCGGAGTCGGCACCACGCACGGCACCAGAGCTCCCCACATCAACAGAACTTGCGGCAGCAACGGGAGAACCCTTCTGGTGATGGGAGTGAAGATGTTATTATGGTGGATGGTGTGAGTGTTGGAGGTGTGGAGTTGGGTGAGAGTGGTTCGGTTGAGCGTGAGTACCGCCAGGAACCTTCTTCGTCTCAGCGTTCACACCACCATCATGGACAGCAACGGCACCATCACTATGGTTCTTCTTCGCATCATCAGCCGCATCATGCTACCCATGATCTCAAACCTTCGGGAGGCTCGGCGAACGGCGAAACGCCGGATTCTGCAGCTAACGGGGAAGATGGCAATGGAAGTGGATGGAGCAGTGATGTGGAGAATGGCGACACCGGTGAGAGTGGGGACAGTGGAAGTGGTGATGGTGGTAGCCCCGAGAACGGAAGCGGGGGTAAGGGTTCCGGCTCGTCTGGTGCGAAAGTCTCCGCATCCAGTGGTGGTCCCACTGCGACTGTCACGACTGGTCCACCTGCTTCCATGACCGTAACAGCGCCAACCCCCCGCGACTCTCAGACTGAAGTGGATGTCAGAACCGATGGAGAACGGAGATTCGCCGGGGACGGTGCACCCTCCCAACTTCGCCCACCTCCTTTCTCTCAAACCCACCATCCTCACCATGCACACCAACAACTGCACCAGCGGCCGCAGCAACACCACCGTGACGATTGGAACGTATCAAACCTCAACGATGTGGATGGGACCGCCCACGGTGGGAACAGTAGCAGCAGTGGTAGCAGTTCTGGTGGAGGCAACGGTGGAAACGTCAGTGGCGGATCCTCCGGACCGAAGAGTGGAGCGAACGCAAGTGGAAATGGTGGCAAAGTCAGTGATGGGAATGGAGGGAACATCTCCGGAAACGGGGATGCGTGCGAGAACGCAAGCAGCAGTAGCAGTAACGATGAGAGCAATAGGAGTTTGAGTCCTGGTGATGGTTCTGCTGGGCGTGAAGGGCCAGAGCGACGACCAAAGGGTGATGGGAGCATGGAGAGTCCGACCGAAAAGGGAGGGGCAGCCGTCAGTGGTAGCAAGGAAGGCGAAAGAGATTCGCCCTTGTCCTCGGAAGGAGATGGATGGAAAATGGAGGAGGATGGGTTCTGGACGTTCACGGGCAAAACGAAAAACGAAAAAATGCGAACAACCGGAGCGAATTCGTTGTGAGGCATCCGAGGATATGCACCAATATCTATTTTCCTTTTTTCATTGATTTTTATTTGATTATTAATCTGTATGGATATGTGGAGGATGAGATTTGGATATTGGCTTCCTTTTTTATTTTTATTCGGGTGTGGCCAGTGAGTGGGAAGAAAGTATGAAATGGAAGGAGCATCGATGCTTCGGCTTCTATGTTTTCGACAGTTCACAACAACAGACACTGAAACATTTTTTTTCTCTCCACGTTGTGGACGTTCATCTTTATCACTAGTAAGAACAAAATCATAAAGCAACCTGTACATTTCTAAATACATTGGCCTTTCAATTTTTGGATCTATGTAATTCAGCGCTCATACCTTTAGCAGAAAGCGATATGAAATCACAACTCCAGTTTCCTTCTTTTCAAGGTTGAATGTTTTTGAAAGATGAATATACAATGTTCGCGCGGTTCATTTTACAGACGTTCTACTTCATTCTACTGCACATTCCTACAATTTATACTACACGTCCGCGGAACCAGCATTTTGCGACTTCGTTAAGAGAGGCCGGCGATAACGGATTTCATCAAGCTCAACATTTTCTGCTAATCCAAGCAATCTGCACATCCCACTAAAACCCATACACACAGAAAAAAGAAACCCTCGATGGTTGTCATGAAAACGTTTCACGCATACAATTTGATTACTTGCTTGACGGATTCCCTGCAGAACGGGCATTTCATGTTGTGACTTCTGATATCGTTCGCGCAAGGAAAGCAGAGGGACGCATGTCCGCAGGGAACGAGCACCGCACGAGGTTTGCTGCTGTCTTCATCGTCGTCACTATCGAAGCACACCACGCAACCGTAATCGTCCAACGGCGTGACTTGGGGTTGATTCAAAGAGATGCCGGCGGTATTGGCAGGATTGACATCGATACCGGTTCGCAGGGTCAGGTCTCGCTGCTGCCAAACTCCTTGGAACGGCGGCAACATCCCAATGCGTCGTTGTTGCTGCCGCTGTTCTTCCTCCCTTCTCCGTCGTTTCTCCGTCTCCAATTGCGCCAACTTGTCGAGAATGGTGAACACATCTAGGCCCCCGTCATCGTCATCGCACGGGTTTCTGCCGACTCCAACCCCATAGTTGCGTGTGCGGTTTTGATTCTCCGTCTGAATACATTGGATAGCCTCGAGCACCTGGCGCGGTTCATATCCCATGCTTCGCGTTAGCAGCACGACGTCTTTAACTGGGATCAAGTTGTATGTGATCAGTGTATCCAAATCTGCAGAAACGCCGTCTGTGTGATCGGGGTGGAGGGTGGGACCGTCTGGTCTTGAGATCGAGCCGGATCGGTCCAAAGACGGATGCACTTTGAATCCAGATGGTTTGATCAAGAAAGAAACAGTCAAAATAGAATTTCCCAAAGATTCCGAAAACAAAGGAACTTCTGGGAAAATATATTCTTTCTTTTCGAGGCCTACCTCTCCCCTTCGCGACATCTGCGTATTGCACACCCGCACGCCTTGTGGGATCTGGCTGCCCCAGTCGGTCAAGGTCGCCCGTCCATGTTCGGTTTCGACGATGAAGGCCAGAGAAACCCTGTTGGGTCGACTCTTGTGTGAGGGGGGGTGACACCTCACACATCGTTGGGGGTGCTGAGTAGAGGCGCTGATGGTTGTTACGGTACTGCGGCAATCCGGAATTGATACGGGTGGGTACATCAGGACCAGCGGCGTCGTTTCCCCATTGCACTGTCATCCGTCGTTCCCTCTGCTGTTGCTGTTGCAGTTGTTGGTGGGGAGACGTTGAGGCGTGAATCATCCCAGCCGTGCTCATAACACCGCCGGGACTGACGTCGGGGCGACACATCATCACCAAGGGCCTGACGGGCTCGGCCGACGGCTCTGATTCTTCCTGCGAAGACATCGCCGCCTGGACTTCATTGTCGCTCTCTTCCCGCAGCTCTGA
The DNA here is from genome assembly GCA_027596845.1 of Quaeritorhiza haematococci. Taxonomy (NCBI): domain Eukaryota; kingdom Fungi; phylum Chytridiomycota; class Chytridiomycetes; family Quaeritorhizaceae; genus Quaeritorhiza; species Quaeritorhiza haematococci. Next base: position 6,244 of record JADGJF010001004.1, read on the forward strand.
TACTCCATGAGCAAACCAGCACCCTTCACCGAAAGAACACGTACCGCCCTCTTTCCACCTTCGGCACAATTTCGTTTTCAACTTGAGCGGGTTTGCGTTCGAGCCTGCTTGCCCTTTCGACGTTGATCGCGAGGTTGTTGTTGATCGCGGGGGCGGTGGGGGCAGGAGCTCGGCCTTTCCGTGGGCGAAAGTACAGCGGCGACCACGAGAGCAATCACCTTTGGCGAAATACTCGCAGAGGACCGTCTTATAGTTGGCCGGCGTCGGGCTAGTTGATCGCGAGGAAATTTCTGGCATTTCTGCTTATCGAAGCAATGTTATTCTTCGAGGGTTGACACGTCTTTTCGAACCTTTCCTTTTCAATTATTCTTCCTGGATAAAGTTTTGGAATGTTAGAACAGGATGAGAGGTGGATGATGTGGCCTTGGAGACAAAACAGATGGAGAGAAGGGGGACAGCCGAGTGTGCAGTTTCAATCATATGGATCGGGAGTCTATGACGCACATAACAGGTAATGGAAACTGTAAGGTGCGATGCACATGCTCTCTTTATTGGCAACGAGTACTTACTTATGCTTTCATTTGATTTCAAAGGAAATTGTCTAGAAATTGTCCGAGGGTTCACATATTACTCCAAGACGCGCAGATAGGAAGATGCCGTAACTCTCATTTGAATCATTCATGCAACCGTGTAAATCGCAGTCCTTGGTTGGATGTAGCCGCAGATCCATGCCATTCACGGGACTCATGACAGGCTTTCGCCAAGAAGTATCACGGAGATTTACCATGCAAGATTGGTATCTGGAGAGGTTTTTGGGCGGGTAGTGAAGTGGGAGAATGTGCGGCGTGGGCGGGATGCAATCGGTGCAGTGCAGATCAATCCCGAAAGACGCCGTTTCTGGAATCGATTGACCGGGGAATTGCTTGCTACGAACCATTCAATCATCCTATTTTTAGCGTAAATCACCAATAATCTGTTTCTTCACCAGCTTTGAGTTAAATCTTGAAAGAATGACGGGGGAAAATTCGACCCAACACCCGTGAACATCCCACCATGATATTGGAAAGCGCAGCGCGAAGAACCATGAAAGAACGTTTCCGCTGACTTCCTCATGGATTTGAGTGGATAGAAAGACTTGAAAGACACTGCAGTCGACTTTCGCAGACGTTGCATTCGCATTGTACAGATAGGTCGTCCCAAGCCTGCAGCATTCGTTGACGAGGAAAAAACGATGTCGCGGCGACATCCCTTCTCTCCTCCCTCTCCCAACACGTACAACTCACATACAGAATAAAAAGAGAGAAAAGCAGATGTTGAATAGAATAGTCGTGGACGCTGGAGCCTACGTTGGGACTTATTTTGCAGTATTCCAAGCATGTTAGGCGATATGTGCACTGTTACTTCGCAAGTGCTCGACAGAGTTCACGTGTACCCTGCTCCGGCACCGCACACAGGGATGTGAGCAGAGCGTCAGTCCTCAATCACGGACACGATGGCCCCTTCTCCCTCCCCTGCTGTCAGCTTTTCCAACGTATCTACTTGCGGACGTTCGCATCCAGATAAACGTGTTCCAGAGCCAAAACAATTTTCTGCAATCAATCATCAGATACATGCCCGATTCTGGCGACGAAAAAGTAACCAACAGATCAGAGTTTTCACCTTCGTCTTTTGAACTGCTTGAAAAGGAGAGTTCTATGTGTGAAAACCAGATTTTTCGACACCTCTGTTGTTTTTGACCCTGCACATTTGGGTCGACTCCTTTCCGAACTGAGCATCAGATCAAATATCTCCTTGTCCCTTCGAAGTTCGGTCCATTCCCACCTCCATTCGAGGGCAGAGTCCAGAGTCCATTCCAGGGTTTGATGCACATGTCGACCTTGCCTCTCGACCTTGCCTCGCAGCCCATTGAGCCTACATTCTGTCTGTGTCACCGCAAGAACTTGAACTGATTTCTTCAGCCCAACCCAAGCGAAATCAGAGGCATTTTCTTCACGATGCTGTCCATGACCAACGCACCGTTCAAATCCTACGTCCTCGGCTTCTCATACGTTATATTTCTATGGGAAAACTATTTGAGGTATCATCAATTCCTTTTCGCCTTCCGATTGAGACGCCAGAAAGTTTTCAAGGAGGCCAAGTCCTTTACGATCTTTCGCAAGACCCGGAGCGTGTAGAGGAGCAGTCGGTTTTGGGGGGCGGAAAAAAGGAATATTGAGGAAATAATGGAGGGGAATAAGGTCGCTTGGTGGGGAACGAGAGGGACGGGTGGTGCCACGGCCTATTTGAGGGTCACTTCGCGAGAATGCTGCCAGGCCCTTCCGTATTTCTCGTGGAAACAATCGAAGAGGGTTGGAAAACAAGTTTCGAGCCCGCCACTCCACCCTTTACCATGGGCCCCGGCGAGGTTGCCCGGGACGAACAGAAATAGTTCTCGTGGTCGTGGGCGTCGTCGACTCTCTTGTTGCTTCCTTTTTTGTTCGCGGTGTATAATAGTCTTTGCTTGATGTTTTCATGAATGGGTTTTATGAATGGTTCTAAAGGCTGTTCCTTCTGCTTGCGTTCCCGCCTGAAAATAACCAGCTATCGCCAACACCAAAAGCTTAAAGAGAAGAAGATCCCTCACGCCCTCGAGAGTATCGTGAAACAGGAGGACTTCGAGAAAGCGAATGCATACGGCCTCGACAAATCCAAATTTGGTTTCGTGTCCGGAATATTTTCTCAGATTCAGACTACGATCGTCTTTTATTACGATTTGTTGCCCTGGTTCTGGAACTTTGCTGGGTCATGGATCACATACTTTGGGCTGGAGGGAAATTGGGAGGTAGGTTGCAAAAAAGTAACTTGGTCCACTTTTATACTCTGTGTTATTTACTCTCTTCATTCCTCTTCTCCGCAATCCCGACCATGTAGATCACGCAAAGCATCATCTTTCTGGTCGTCATCTCCCTGATCTCGACAGTCCTCAACCTCCCATTTTCCCTGTATTACACATTCGTCATTGAGGAACGGCATGGTTTCAACAAGCAGACTCTCGGTCTGTTCTTTGCAGATTTCTTAAAAGGGCTCCTTATCTCAGGAATTATTGGTGTGCCAGTCGTTGCCGCATTTTTGTGGATCATTCAATGGACTGGGGACAACTTTGCGCTTTACGTGTGGTTATTCATGTAAGGGCATGTCATTTTCTTTCGTGGTTTCCGTCCTATCTATTGCTTCCGCTCATTCAAAGATGAATTTGATGTCTTCAATCGCACCCAACAGGCTCGTCTTCCAACTGGTGATGGTGACGATATATCCGACCCTTATTCAACCCCTTTTCAATAAATTCACCCCACTCGAGGAGGGAGAGCTCAAGGACAAGATTCACGCACTCGCGGCACGGATCGGATTCCCACTCACGAAACTCTTCGTTATTGATGGGAGCAAAAGGTCCTCGCACTCGAATGCGTATTTCTACGGGTTCTTCAAGAACAAGCGGATCGTGCTGTTCGATACGCTTTTGGAGCATTCAGAGAACGAAGAAGTTTGCGGGGTCCTGGCGCACGAGCTTGGCCACTGGAAACACAACCACATCACCAAAACACTCATCATAACACAGACACACCTCTTCCTCATCTTTTACCTCTTCGCGGGATTCATCCATTTTGACCCCCTGTACAAGTCTTTCGGGTTCGACTCGCAGCCGATCTTGATCGGCTTCCTTCTGTTCCAGTATATTTATGTAAGGGCATACACATTTCCTTCTCGTTCTTCTGTTTCGAAAGAGCTTTCCCCCGGGAGCAGGGAGTCGTGGTCTATTTAACGCCATTCATGCCGCGGCGTCCTAATCGTGAATCTTGTCTCCGTTTTTTTGTTGCTTGTTCTTCTTCAGATGCCTGTGGAATCCGTGGCCGGCTTCGCCATGAACATCCTTTCCAGGTTCCATGAATTCCAGGCCGATCATTTCGCAAAATCCTTGGGATATGCTAAGGTCCTCAAGTCTGCTTTGGTCAAGTTGCACACCAAGAACCTTGGAAATATGAATCCGGATTCGTTATATTCTCAATGGCACTACTCGCATCCACCTCTCGTTGAACGGTAAGATTGCCCCTGGGTGGAACAAGAATGGGGTTGGGGTTCTGGAAAAATGAACGTGTGAACGTGTTCTTTTCGTTATTTTTTTGTGTCGAATGTGCCCTGGACGTTGGTGCTCCTTGCGGATGCTGCTGTCAATATGCCATGCCTACGGTTTGGACAACTGTGGGCATGATGTCGATCATGATCTTTCCACAAATCATCCCAACATCATGCACTGCTGAAGTCAATCCTAATGATACATCCTTTTCTTTCGCTCTTCATCCCATTCTCGCTTCATCGTTATCGATCGCGGCGCCTATACATTATTTCGATTGCTTCACAACATTTCTTTCAATGATCATAGTTTGAATGCCATCGGCAAAACAGATTAGAACTCCGTTAGACGTCGTAGCGGTGTTGTAGCGTATTACTTGCCAGGGACAATGAGACATAATTAGAACATGGGGGCCATGTTGCCATCTCGTCAGATGGAGAAGTTTGACAGCCATAAAACAACGTGGAAAGAGAAGGGCAGTTTTAATCAGCCTGACTAAATCTGCCAGAGAATCAGTTCACTTTGAAGAACGACCCTTGCTGGTCGAGAACCGCCATTTCATGTCCAAGTAGTTGATTGGTTTGTCGCTCCGGTTTTTATGTAAATTGTTTCGGTAAAAAACGCGGGTCGATATAACCCTGATTTCCTGCCAGTTCCCTCACCGTAGATCATAGAAACAAATGAATTAAGAAAAGCCGAAGGAACAACGAGGCACCGAAAAGAACTGCGTAAAGAAGAGACCCGTGAAGAAAGGATTAACTGTGAAATAACAGGCAAGGACATAAGATTTTAGTGAATGGGAGCGAAATGAAACGTATACGTATTTCAAACGATACACTGTAGACTCTGTAGGGTCAGATTACCGTTTTAAACCTTAGCCATTTAACCATGCGTGCTTTGGATAATTCAAAAACAAAACACATTTCTCTACTTCTCGTGCTTTGTGTGACATATGTCAAACTGCTGTCGAATCATATACTGGATCGATACCCAAACATCCACAAACAAGTTAGTACCTCCAATCCGCGATCTTGCCTCAAGACCACCAACGAGGAAAGACACAACGACAATATTTGAATGTAAAGCATTCTACGAGCTTCAGCTGGGCACATAATACGTCTCAAACAACGAAGCGTTAGATCAAACCTAAACGCGGCGAAGGGCGACACGCAAAGATAGACTTCAAATAACAACAACGGGTAAGAAGTATGTGTCTTGGTCTGGGAATGTAGGGATGATGGGATACAGCGGTGGATGTGAAATCACCACGCTGTTGTTTGATGCGCTCGTATTTTCATGGATTTCACAAAGTGCTTGTTGGACGTTACTGCAAGGCCATACCCGCGAACTGGCCTTCTTTTCTGTTTGCGGAATTCCTCACAATGTTCCATTCATCTTTTCACGCATCCTGCCCCGCACTTTCATGCCCGACTTGCAACCAACGGTAAACTCCGACGTCTCGTTCGATAACGGTCACCGGCATCAAAAAAAAATTCGAATCATCCATATGCAGACGAAGGAGAATATTTCTGAGATCATCGGTGAAGGAGGGATAGCGGTCGGAAGAATAGAGGGAGATTCCTGATCGGGAAGAACACGCTCTTTTCATATACACATCAATAGTGACAGGAAAATCAGCCATCAACAATAAAATCCGACCATCAACACATTTGCCAACCAAATCCCACGTCGAACCCCGCAACAAAACCAATTTCAGCATCAACAATGAGCGCACAAGTTCGCGTCGCCCCGGCATCGAGTACGGCGAGCAAAAAGGCCTCAACCGCCGGAACCTCAAGCACAGCCAGTGCCGACAGAGGCTGCAACCGCGTAATCTACACCTACTATCACGACCCTGCTTCTGAACAATCCAAATCAGTCCTTGCTTATCTCAACCAAGAGCTCGGCTCAGACCAACTCGTTGTGCTAACGGAGCTTCCCTCAGCCAAGGACGTGAAAACGATAGTGCATCTCCTCGATGGGGATGAGAAACTCGAGCTTTGCCGGTCGTCAAAGTTCTCGGAAGCCGAAACGAAGGATATCTGTCAGAAGGGGAACGTTGATTTGCTCGTGAAATTGATTACGAAAGACATCGCGAAGACATTCACGAGGCCGGTAATCACTTGCCCATTGTCGGGAGTGTGCGCGATCGGGGTCACACTTGATAAGGTCAAAGGCATCGTTAACAAGAATGGATGGGGTTGGTAATACCGTAGGGTGCTCAGCGGTGGGTGGGTTGGGGGAAGACGGGTGGGGTGTCGGTGTTGTCAGCAGCAGGAGTGTCGCAGAGGAGAGATTTGAGGACACAGAAGTGTGCATATTATCATCACGGCGGTGAGGGAGGGGATGTTGGAGGGGGGCAGGGGAGGGA
>JADGJF010001005.1:0-12720 GCA_027596845.1 Quaeritorhiza haematococci
CCCCCCCCTCCGTCGTCACTTTCCATGACATACCTTTCTGTTCCTGAAGCATAAGCACCCACAACACCAGCATATGCACATAATCCCACAAATCAAAATCAACCCCGCCACAACAGCGACGGCAATCAAGACGGGTTTTGCGATACCCAACACAGTATCAAGGGCGCGAGCACACTTGCTGTTGACACAGAGGAAGCCGATTTCGCAACTGTCGAGGACGGTGCATTGAGCGTCGGCTTGGAGGCGTTGGAGGCAGCGGCCAGTGCCGATGTCACAGTAGGTAGTTGTGTTGTATTCCTAGAGGGCACAAAGGAAAAGAGGGATTGATGGAGCGTGAGCTGGCAGGTCGCTGGAAGTATGGAAGGAGAGTTGGGTTTGTGCGAAAATGGAGAGAGGACAGGGAGCTTACCAGACACTGAGAACTTGTCCTGCAAGAAACCAATTCACATAGTCCGTTGACACAGTTTTCACCCAAGTCGCACTGAAGGTTATTTCCCATTGAATACGGACGGAAGAGTGCACACGCGCGGGAGAACGGGGGGGGAGGAGGTAGTCCATTAGTGTTAAGCCGAAACTCACGAAAAGCATAACCAACCCCATAACCAACCCGGCTCACATCTCCTCTGCCCCAAACCCAAAACCAAAACGCGCTTCACAGTCCACGTCTCCGTCACAGAATGAAGTGAAAACGTACTGGTCGAAGTGCATTGCAAAGGTCACCCCTATCGGCAGCGACTTGCACAGGAATGAAGCAAGCTATGCATAATATAGCCGCAATGAGGGCCATAGGACGGAATGATATGGACGTCATCTTGGTTCGCTTCGGTGTCGCTCGGTCTGAATGATGTCGATGATGGGAGACGCGTTTGGGAGAGTTGGGGAAAGAAATGGGGGCTGTACAGGTCCTCCAGGCTTTCAAGGTTGGAGGCTACCTAATCTTGGAATTAGCGTCGTACAGATGATTTACCCGTGTTAGCGCCAAAAATGAAGATTGGCTTTCGAAGTCAGGTTTCGGAGTTTGAGGATTTTCAGAAATGGAGAAATGATGAAACGCAAGAAAACAGAGGGGTTTTCTAAAAACGAATCCATCACTGGTTTTGCGTATTATCTGAGCAGTGGGATGGATTCCCGTTCGAAAGAACGTATCGCTTGCGGATTTAAATATTCACTGGCATCCATTCAGGTTTTTTTCGTCTCCAGCTATTGGAATAACATGGGGTTCCGTTGAGAAAAATACATCAACTTGGAATGCTAAACGCTCTACAAAAAGACCATTAATGCTTCATAGCCCCCTGCCCATAATGCCCCCACGATAGACCACGTCGTTCCCGCGTCTCCGAAAGGTCTCCGAGAGCTGCCAGCATTGTTCATATAGACTTGTTTCAGTTACACTTTCATGCAGGTTTTCTTTTGGCAGCAGACTGCTTTCGGAAGTATGTTTGTGTCGTCGCAAGCATATTCCCGATTCCTAAAAAGGCCAAGAGTGCCGACGTCGCCATAACCTGCTCACGATATTCAGTAGTCATGGGTTAGTGAATCAGCAAACCGAACATAGGTCAAGAGTTCAAGCATCAACATTCCAGCATTTAATTGCATTTCCCTTCCCTCACCTGCCACTCAATCCCCTCCTCATTTGCAAAAATCGTCCACAAAATCCACGCATTATACAGCTGCCAACACTGTCCCACGACCAGAAACGGGATGAGCAGAACAAATTCACGTTCGAGCTGTTGGGCGTGGACGCCGTCACCCGTCACAGTGTCCATGGGCCGGGCCAAGTCTAATGCGACAAGGGTGTAAAGACGTGCTCGTTGATACCGATATTGCAGGAACTGAAGTCCACCAAGGTACATGGAGAAACCGAGGAATGGTGTGCGGAAGGTGTGATAAGAGGGGGATGAGGGCCATATCTGTTGATTTCGTATTACGGCAGTGATGAATAGGCGATGAAGCGAGGAAGGTCAGGCAAATGGAGAATGTTCGAGCAAAAAGAAGGTCAAAGTCCAAAAGGAAATGTACTCTGAGATTCACAACTTTTCTTCTGACTCACCAGCAAAACTCCGCTCAAAACAACACTCAAATAATGATGCAACAACCACCACAACTGAATCCGACTCCCATTAACCAACAGTATATGTTCCCTCAACGTCACAGTCGAGTAATAGTAGAGCAATACGAACGCATACAAAGCGTCGACGAGGCGTGTCTTTGGCGATGGTGGGATGAGCAGGCAGCAAAATGCACAAAAGCAATGAAGAAGCGACATTCGGAGTTTGAAGAGCTCGTATTCGCGTTTGTATTCGAGGCGTTGTTTAAAGGTTCGGAGTGCGAAGGGCGCGGAGGAGCCCAGTGCGAGTCTGAGGATGAATCTGGTGGAGAGAAAGAGGGTGGAAATGAGCATCTTCTCAATCTCTTCGGCGTCGAGAGTCTAAGATCATCGACAAACTTACTGTGCCGGCCGCGGGAACTGCATTTCTAGATGTTGCATTTTCCTCCTCAATGATCCAACCTGTTCATCCAAAGCCTCGACCGCATCCGGACTTTTCAAAGTTACTGATGATCTTGCCGAACCCGAACCCTTGGTATCCTTCCTCGTCCCAGTGATCTTACCATTCGTTCTCTCTTCCTTCAAGAAACTTTCAGTTGATGACGTTGTTGATGGTGATTCTGTTGATGTGGACGAAGATAACGACGACGGCAGAGAGGCGAGATGTGTGTGGTGTTTGCTATATTGCCTCAAGAAATCTTTGACTTTCTTGCGCTGTCCCGATAATTGCTTCAAACACGCTGCTTCCTCGTTTTGAATCGTCTGTGCCAGTTCATGGATATGAATTGCCTTCGCCTTTTCAAAAGTTGGACGCATCAGACGAAATGGAATGGTGAGCAACCCGACGAAACTCCATAGAGGCACCAGTTCAAGGAAACATTGTCACAAACTTCTCCCCACGCCTCCGACACACACCTCAAGACTCTTCAGTTCCGCAAGCAACGTGTTGCAAGTAGATAATGCATCCTCAACACTCGTGAAAGATGACGCCGCTTTTTGCTGTTGTTGGTGCTGTTCGTCCAGGTGTGCAGTGGAAGATGAGCCGTTCCCAGTGCCGTTCGAACTTGACGTGGGATCCACAGCTTGATGTTCCATCTTCTTGAGATTGTGAGGCAAACGGCAGTGACAAGGAACAAGGTGTCCAAATTGGTTTTGTGACGGCTTGGATGCAGTTCCTCCCTCTGGTCGCTGCGTTGGGTTGTCCAGATGCTGGCGGTGAAGATAGGTACCAAGTTGGAGACAAAACAAACCGGGAAAGAAGACGATCGGTATCAGCGGATTTGACTTTAGGATATCTCCCGCTACGTCGGACCACCTCTCCCAGCGGGGCTGATGCTCTCTGGCGGGGGTTCGGTTCAAACGCCGCAGAGCGGGGGCTCAAGGTGACCGGGGTAAGGATGGGCGAATGATCAGGTCAGCAGGCCGCAAGGATCTGAGCCAGCGGATTTCGCTTTCTTCAAATCGTGGATTATGTAAGGGGACGGGTGTTGGGAAGTTAGACGCGGCGCACTCACGTTGGGACTTTGATTATATCACAGGAGATGGGGGCAAGATCCAAGGCAAGATCTCTGTGTCGCCTTTTTTTCGCCCAAGTTCGATACTCTCTTCAACAACAGCAAGACGTGAGATAGCAAGAGAAGAACGCAGAGAGCTCAAAGGCAAGTAGTTGGAAGCAAAATGAGATGGAGAAGTGGAGCGACCGCACTGTTTCTCGAAGAGTTTGTTGCTGCCAAAGCTGCCGCCGACTCAAAAGAGTCTCTCTTTCTTTCAGCGAACCTGTCTACATAAATAGTATGGAGGACTTCAAAATGTTTGACAGCGCTGTGAGAAAGTGACGTTGAGAACACGTCAAAAGACGATACATCGTGTGCAGTCGTGTGCCCTCACGTTTTGCTGCTGAGTTCGCAGTGTGTGATGGAATCGAGCACCTGGAGGTTCCTGCAGTGCCATCACTTCGCATCGGCTTCTACCGACCTTCTAACTCTCCCATCTTCAAGATCGTTTATCAATACAACGATCTCGGCCCAATCAGCGACAGCGCCCGGTCCCTAAAACCTACTGGACCTAGAACTGAGTCTTTATATGCAGAAGCCTCCAACACCGCCTATCTAGCCAGAACTCGCCAACATTGAACAAGACTTGGAGAGGGTGTTCTAGTTGAAACGAGAACTCTACAGGTAATGATTTTTGCGGAGATCGAGTGCGCGTTATCCTCCAAAAACATGTCGACAGGAATCCACGCGAAAGAGGTTCAGGACGACAAAGACAAGGCTGGTTGCTGGTTGAGGATACGCACTGACGACTCAGGAAGGAGAGAAGTCCGACGTCAGGCTGTCTTTGGCCGCGGTCAGGCCCGCGGTTGCTACAGAGACGACAAGGAAGGTAATGTTATTTGACAATACTTGGCGACGGGACGAAACCTAAAGGGCTGGGAGGCAACGCTGTCACACGACGATGGCAGGCTTTATGGTGGGCTGGTGGCCTTCCTCGGACGGGGTTGACGAGTGGTGCTTCTGATGCGGGTGGTGGCAGTGAATGAAAAGCAGAATTTACATGAGGACGCTTACGGAAGGTGAAGAGTATCGAGACGTTTGGGATACCATCATGCACGTTCAGAGAGCATATTGGGTTCAAATGGAAGTGCATGAACTCGTGAATCAGCCATTTTCAACTTTTACGATGCATTCAGTTGAGACCTGCCAGTTCCACGCAAATCGACCTCTGTATAGAGTCTACAGACTTCGGGTGAGGAAATTCAGTGCCAGGAGGCCTCTTGAAATCATTTTGTACTGCTCTGCCAGCGCTCCTCCAGTTCGTTCGGGACAAAGTGGTATTACAAAGAGAGTGTGTACAACGTGAAGTTTGAGGCTGCCATCCAAAGATTCAATTTGCCGAACCGCGGAAAATACTCGACATCATCGTAATTCACCAACTCTCCTTCTGGCCTTCACCTCCACCATTGCACTGTCTCGCTCAAACCCACGCACGAAAAGAATATTCCAGAATCGATTCACCGGCCGTGAACCCTCCACGAATCACCGTCACCCTCAGTTATTAGGGTTATCTTGGCGCCATTTTCCACAAGTCCCAGTCACCTTCACCTTCCGTCGCCGACGCGCAGCAGGCTGTCGCGTATTCAAGAGAAACCAGTCGGGGTCTAAGGGAGCGGAGGTGGGGGGACTTGGCAACAACGTCTTGATAACCTTAGTTGGGTGTTGTGGTTGTGATATGCAGTATCACCTACGTTTTTGCCCGCTCCGTTGGGGCTACCCACACCACCACCACCACCAACTGCAGCAGTAAGGACTGGTTCTTCCTTCGATTTCTGAGCCGGATTCTTGAGAATCGGTGACAACTGGTGTTCGTGCCTGTCTGAGAAGGATATTGGAAGAGACAATTGCAGTCAGATATCTGGTTCCGACCTTTCTGTCTGGTAAGGAGGTTGCACCTTCAGCGCAGTTCAGCTCTTCTCCACCGTCTTCGTGCTATTGTTTGTTGCACTCGTTGGAGAGGGAGCGTAATTGAAGGTCGCTGTGGTGGGGAAGTCGGTACAAGTTGAACATCACTTTGGGTTTAGGCAGGAGTCTAAATCAATTACGTTCCCTTCTTCGGGTCCTTTGCAACTGGTTTCACGGTACGGCAGATATTCACATCGAAAACTATTGCGAAAATGACCGACTCAGCCGAGGTCCAGGTAATTATCGCACAGTTGACGTGGGGACTCAACGCCTCTGATATGCCCTCTCAAGTCAACTTGCGAAACCTTCATCCACCTGGTAACGACCTTGACTAACCTCACTTAAATCTCCTGGTTTGTCCAGCGCCTTCAAAATGAATTGATTCCTAGGTTGAAGGTTGATCAGCTGAAACATGTCTTGAAGGCGGTTAGACTGAGGGTGTCTGGGAATAAGGCTGAGTTACGCCAACGGTTGAATTCTCATCTTCTGACTTACCGGGGCACGTCGGAGGTTACGAAGATCAAGAATGCCGTGAACGAGTGTTTGGGTATTATGAGGTATGTGTTGGGCGGAGGTGTTTTCTAGAGGTTTTGTCGTATTCTTGGCGAACATTTCGTGTTTTATCCGGTCAGTTCTAAAAGCACACGTTACTCCTTTCTAAAAGTCCCGACCTGCCCTCAATTTCATTCTCCCACCAAAGCACTCCTTTCGGCTCAGCAACCACGCCATACCCCAGAATACGATTAACACATCGAGGTGCACCCGTGCATGGACTACCCACAGAGCCCCTGGGCAACAGTGCTGGCAACAACAGCTACCTCAATGGAACAGCAACAGCAGCCAACACGACCCTGGGGATGCTCGCCAGCAATCGTGGACCCGTTGTCAACCCAGTGCGAGATTCGTATCAGAAATCAACGTTGTATGACAACATCAAATTCAAACCGTCGCCATTTTACCAAGTTATCAGCAGAGTTACGAGTCCGCGGATGTGTGATTGTATGTTGCTCAGGCGAGAATATTTGAGCGTTGCGGTCGTTGGGGTGGAATGATTGGGACCACCAAAGCGTTGGGATATATGGAGAGCAGCCGCAGTGATATTATGGACTCTCAACTTACTTCCCAACCGCTCTTTCTTCAATTTTCCATAGGCGCCCAACTCTACAGCGGTTCTTTCAAAGTCGATTACGAACTGAACCCCGACCAAATCGCAACTCTTCAATCCGGCCTCGCCCATAGCCCCCCCACCTACCAACTCCTCTTTTTCATGGGCATTATGGAACATTCAAATCCGTATACAACGCCGCAGTCTGTAAATGTATCTGTCGAGTACCCGCCAAACAGCTTCGTTTACGTGAATGGGGAGCCGATGCCGAATAATGTTAGTTGGTCTATGGTTCCTAGAACTGGGAAGGGTTGATCTGAGTTTGTTCGAATTCGTATTTTCGGTGGCTTTGGGATACCGGACTCACTTTTCCTCTGACCCTGTGCCATCGTTTTCGATTCCCTTTTTTCAAACGACCCCAGAAACACATGGGCCTGAAAAACAAACCATGGACGGCCCAGCCCGTAGACATCACAAGATATACTAGACTAAAAAATGGGGCTGGCCGAAATCGATTAGAAGTACGATTCAACGGCGGATCGAAGGTGTGTGTCTAACTTTGGTGGTTCATTGCACTTTGGAAACGAGTTGATTGTATTTTCAGCTTCTTGCGATCTGTCTGAAATACTCATTGAATTTTTTTTGACGGGAATATTTCGTGGGAAATAGCGGTACATGACCATGATCCAGCTGGTGAAGAAGATCACGGTGGATGAAATCGTGAAAAAGATAGAAACTGAAAAGTTTCTGAGCAAGGAGGAGATCATTGCGAAACGTGAGTAAGGTTCTTGAAGATTATCACTGTGATTTTCACCCGAGTGATCAACAATTCATTTTCGATTAATTGCATGACTAACAACAATAAACAACGAATTTTAGGGAAATCATCAAGCATTGACGATGACGATGACGTGGTAGCCACTGCCGACATCGTCTCCCTCCGCGACGCAGCCTCCAAATGTCGCATCATTACCCCTGGCCGCTCTACCCACTGCCGACACATCCAATGCTTCGACACCCCCACCTTTTTCGCCCTCAATGAATCTGTCCCCACATGGTCCTGCCCCATTTGCAACAAGATGGTCCCTTGGGACAGTGTAGTTATCGATGGGTTCTTTGCGGACCTACTTGCGAAGGCCCCGGAGGATGCGGAAACTGTTGAGATTTCGGCGGATGGGTCATATGTGTTCAAATTTGAGGATGAAGGGGCTAGTTGGAGCAGGAGCGGGTCGAAGAAGCCGGATACGAAAATGAACCGAACAGAGGGGTTGCCGATAATCAAGAAGGAGAAGGGGGTGGAGGATGTGATGTTGCTCGATGACTCGTCAGATGAGGAGGATCTAACACCAGCACCGACAACATCATCCAAAGGCAAAGCTCCCGAGATTATCGATCTGACTCTTGATAGCGATGACGATGACGATTTACCACCTCCAGCACCCGCAAAAATGGTATCGTCGTTTAGATCTCTTTCGCGAACTTACCAACCATCAGAATCATCATCTTCACACCAACAAGCCAATTCCTCTTCGTCGATAGCAACGTCATCCAAGCTTGCGTCAACGACAAATGCCACCTCCCGACTTCCGTACATGGCCACGACATCCGCAGCCGCCACATCTTCTAGCAATTCTCTGTCCCCAGAACTGCTTGTGTTGTCCCCACTGGACAAAGCTATACCCGTAAGTCAGCAGCAGCAGCAGCACGGCGGGACTACGACATCCACCATAGCCACCACCACCACCTCTTCGACTATCGACCAACTGCTGTTCTCCACAAGTTCCACACTCCCTTCATCTGATGCACCAATATTTTCGACCACCGCCCTCGACTCGACGCTACTTTCCTCAGTCACCGGGTCTTCTTCGTCATTGTCATTACCATCCTCGACCGCAAATGGTGCAGTCTCGTTATCGCCGGTGATGTCTGCTTCATCATCAGTATCATCGTTGCCGGGCGTGTTGTCGGATTTTGATATGTTGTTGACGCAGCAGCAACAGCAACATCGTAATCAAACGAGATCTGACCAACAACCGCAACAACAGCAGCAGCCGCAGCAGCAAAGTAGTGCTTTGGCGTCCACTCAAACGCTCGGCAGTCCAAGCATGTTGAGTGGCTCGGGGTCTTCGGCTGGATCTCCGAAGAACCCGGCTGCGAGTGATTTTACAAGTTCGATAACGGGTTCTGCGGAACCCGAAACTGGCAATGAGGAGACGGGCATTGCGGCACCGGTTACGTCAACATCGACGGCGGAATCAACAGATGCGATTACTTCTGCACCAGATTCATCATCGTCACCTTCCTCTGCTGCTGTTACGTCACAGCCACTTGTTTCGAGTTTGTCGACATCAGATCTTAGTGACGGTGGCGGAGTCGGGGGAGGAGCGGGTGTAGCAAGTACGGGTTTAATGTCGACAACTCCTCCTCCCGCAAAGACGATGCCAAGTCCCAACCCCGCACTATTCACCCCCACGATGGGAGTTGCTGTGTCGACGGGTATCGGCTCTGAGCCGGTTTTCGTTACGGCTCCACAGTACTTCCAGGCACAGCAGCTTCGGTCTCCACAGTTACAGCAGATTCTGCCGCAACCGATGGTGAGTGGGGCTGTTTCCGCGCCGCATACACCTGAGATGGCGAGAATGGTAAGTGAGGAATCCACGAAGTTGTAAAGTTGCCTGTTTTTCATTGATGAACGTGGATTGACGGAACTTTTCTTTCGTTTTCAGTGGGGAATGGTGACCTTCGCTCCACCAGCATCATCCATGACAGCTCCCTCCCTCAACGCTGCCGCCCTTTCACCAAACGCCTCCACCGCCGCCTCTCCACTCGCCTTACCGATAGCACCAAGACCCCCCCACACACCTCATCTTAGCCATGGATATCGACCATTGGCACCATCGCCATACACCTACCCCTTCCCCATATCGCCTTTTCTCCCTGGATTACCGCCTCCGCATTTGTATGCAGCGTCTCCAATGACGACGGCGCCGGGGGGTTCGGCGATGTCGCCATTGGGGCCGGTTGGGTTGGGGATGTATGGGGGATTTGGGATACCTCCTCCGGGTGCGGTGCCTGCAGGTGCCGTGCCTCCCGGTGGGGTTGGGCCATTCAAGTTGCCGGGATTGAATACAACGGTGGGTGTGGGGAAGTCGATAGGTGGTAGTGTGGGTGTAAATGGTACGGCAGGTGCGGGTACGACGAGCTCTGCAGTGACTAGCGCTGCAGCAGCAGCAACTGGGATGGGGACTGGAACTGGTGAAGCTATAAGGGCTGGGCAGAAGCGACCGCATTCTGAGTTGTTGGATGGTGAGTGAGGAGACAATTTGGGATGTGTGGATTGTACCTAATTGTTCGAGTTGAGTAGACATCTTCTCTTCGATTGAGATTATTGAGTCTTTTCTTGTTTGGATTCTCTATGTAGCAGAAAACGAGTCCTCTGAGCAACCCTTTGCGGCATGGCAATAGCACAAACAACCCCCGCTGCTAAAAAGAGTATCGGGAGAAAAAACCACAACAGATGGACAATTCGTTAATGATTTGTGAAAATAATTCAGGAACTGGAACTGGCACATAGAATTGAGGAGTTTTCCTGAAGGAATTGAGACGATTTCTGCATATGTTTGGAATGTACTTGTTTAATTTATGTATTTCAAGTGAATGTGATTTTAGACGCATTTAGACTAGCACACATCCATCTCTGACTCCGTATAGGTACCAAAATGTTTCCTAGCCTTCCTTCATGATCTATCCTACCCTCATCATTTCTCTATCTTGGTTCCGGCCTGGTTTCGACGTTCCGGGCAGTCCTTCAACGGCATTAGTGACATCGGTTGTGGCTACACCAGATTACGTTCCCCCTTGCTTGCAGAAGGTGACGAAATTCGACGCAAAACAACTGGCAGAGTCTCAGAGAGGAAGCTTATTTGCGCAAAGGAGAAAATCGCTTTTGAAGGGGTGCGGTGGTGAGAATTGAACCATCTGTCTTTGTATCCTCGTGCTACTGTGGCACGGGCACTTGTCTTTTTTTGCGCAGTCACCATCAGAAAAAGTATAAAAGGACGCGAAATGGATAGTTGCAACTCATACTTACCTGGGTGGGGCATCTTATGATCATGAAAGTAAGATGTTGAGTGGGATGATGGTGCATTGCACACCGCATCGGAGTCTTGCTTTGCTCACTCTTCGGGGTGACGCAACACCAGAATTTTTGGTGGTGGGGGGTGGGAGCTCGTCTCCGCCCCCTGAATTCATGTCAGAAAGAACAAGAAAATTGTGTGATCGAGTACGTCAACACTAATCGGACTTTAGGCGGTGCCCGGCGTCGTCATGCACGGTATCGGTCGGCTCATGCCCTTTCTGTGGATGCAAGACCGTCGTCGGCGTTATCTTCCTCGAGGCTGGAGCTGCTGGTGTTTATGAGAAGAGGGGGATGATCATCGGGGATTATTCGGTGATCGCCGTCCTTGTCCACGGCGTCGTCGCTTTTTGTCTTCCCGTTCAGATTGCCATGGCGAAAGATTCCACTCTGTGAATGATGATCACAAAAACTTTCCACACAATTAATTATTTGACACATAATATTATTGCTCGTAATCGTCCTTGTCTCCACTGCCCCCAATGCTATTCGCTCATTTATTTTATTTTTCGTCGCTTGCCCATTTTCGTTCCCCGAAAGTGCTCTGAAAGAATCGAAAGCGATTTTCTCCTTTGCACAAATAAGCATCCTCTCTGAGACTCTGCCAGTTGTTTTGCATCGAATTTTCGTCACCTTCTTCAGATTCTGGATGATCGGCGCAGGTTGTGGTCGCTGTTTGCAATGGAGGCAAAATGGATTGATATTGGAGACCGTGCTCGTCATCCACAGCATCTGTTATTGTTTGCGGCGTCCCTGTTCAAATCGCTACGTAACGACTGTCGCTCTGTGAATGGTGGTTGACTTTGCACACATCATACGGGTTTGAGGAACGTGTACAGACATCATAGGCTTGATAGAATGTCGGTTTTTTAGGTTTGTTTTTCTGCTTTCGCTTTTTCGCACATGTGCTCTTGTTTCTTTAGATGTAGTCCACTACCACTTGCAAGGAGAGTTCATTCCGCTGTTCCGACACCCGCAGGTGGTCCACCCTTCTCAAACGACAGAATTTCATTCACTTGAATACCGATGGAGGAAATCGAATGAAAATGGACATGAACATCAGTCAGTGATGTATGCAAACACATCAAGATAATATCATCGAGTAAGCGGATGCCATAAAAAGGGAACGGGAGTATCCTTCCAATACTCACCAATCCCAGCCGCGACCGTCAAACTGCCTGCCCGCAACATGAATCTGCCAAGATCTTTGGACTCTTTGAACGTTTCGAGGCAAATCGGCCGTTGCACTTTGATTTCGACCGTTGCTGTCTGATTCTTCATCAAGGCCCTGTTGTTCATCACAGCACAAAGCCACAGAACAGAAGAAAGAACGCGCATATGTGTAAGACAAAGCAACAAAGGACGGTTGCAGAAAATGCTCGACGATTGCGAACCTTGGCTTTTTCTTGACCACCTCCCCCGTACTCTTATCCAACAATGCAACAAGCTTGGATATTGTCGCCGGCTCGTTCAAGGTCCCGTGGTGCAATACGACCTGTTTACACAATAGATCCAAGTTGCAGAATATTATCAAACAACGAACAATAAACAGACTTCGAATAAAAACGAGAGACTTGGTTGTGCCGGGGATTAGGATTGTACGCACCGGAACACCAATTGTCAGTGGAATCGCAATATCAAAGGTCACTATCTGTGCCCTAAAATGCGTCGTCACTGGAACGAGGTTCTCAACGTCCGAGATCACCGAGCCGGTCCTACAATCAAAAATCAGATTTCAGAAATCGGAAGACGTGAACGTCCAGGCGTAAGTCACAAGGGAACGGAGCGCGCGTATTTTCTGTGCTTGCGAAGAAACTCACGTGAGATGCAGAATATCGATCCCGGTCAAACTCATCAGCACATTATCACCAGCGGCTGCCCACTTCACGGGCTCATCGTTGATCTCGATCGCTAGCACAAGTGAACCAAAATTCATCATTAATGACGATATCCTTCATATCTATTCCTTCCCCTC
>JADGJF010001006.1:0-12706 GCA_027596845.1 Quaeritorhiza haematococci
CCCCCCCCCCCGCCCCCCGCGGGCGGCGGAGGATGTGATGTGAGGTTGCGGGTGAAAAGAAGGGTTCTATTGATGATTTGACAAATTTATTCAATGTTCCTAACTATAGCTTTTTACTCGTCATTTTCTCTTCTTTTCTACCTATTTATCTACGAAACTATGGTTGCGCAAAATCAGCTCTTCTCTTTTTTTTTCTTCTCTTTTTTTTTCTCTAATGTTACAAAACGGAAAGATAAAACGGGACATGACTGAAACCAAAGCTATTCTAGAAACAAATAAAGTTGGGAATCCGCGCACAAATTCAGCTTGTGTCAAGCATCCTTTCCACGACTCTGCTTGTTTGGGGGCTTCCGACAGGCTCCAATCAGCGGCAAAGGGGGCGGCACACTACACCAATCAACTTTTCTTGATTATTTGCTTTTCCACCACTGTCTCTCTAAGGTTCTGGCAGCGATGTCTGTGGAAACCTTCCAAATTTGCGTGGCTTTCTCCTGAAATTTTGTCTTTGGTGAGATCAGATCTGTACCTGGCTTGCAGGTTTAACAATCCGGCTTTGATCCTTGGGTTTTCCAGGTTGGAGACTTGAATTATTCCGGGGGTCATGTTTTACTCTGCGCTGGGTGCTGATGGTGTCGAACTTGCGTCCTGCATACACACCACATAAAATTGTGCGACGTTCGCCTAGTGTGCCCGCAAATGCATGTTTCTAATGTAGATATGTTTAGCCCCGAGTTACAGGTTCGAGTTCTACAAGATACTATTCTTAGAGGTGTTGCTTACGCAGTTATGTGAGAGGCATGTATTTAAAAATAGGGGGTCCCTTAAGGCGACCAATTTATGCCGATCACACTCCTACTTTTGTTTTCTTTTTGCAAGGACAGAGTCGGATACATCACCGTGAACAGCTTTGAATGCTGGTGAGGGTGGCTGGTGGATGTTTGACATAATTTACAAGTCCGTTTGCCTTGCCTTTAAATTTCTTTATCTTTGAAATTTAATACGAAGATATTCTGTGAGGTTTTAAGTGTGTCGGATATTATTTTTCAGGAGGAAAAACAAAATATACTTGGCAAAATGTTGGAGCTCCGTGCTGAAGCTACCCTATTGTTTGTTCTTTCATATATACAGGTTTGTGCCAAATGTGGTGGATTCCGTGGTGACAGTACCAGGTCTGAGAACTAAGAAAATTTGCAGCTCCGAAGACAGGGCGGGATTTAACCAATCCAGCAAGCCCAGTGGTGTTGGCCTTTCACTTGGAAGATGTTTTCACTAAGTCATTCGGGTTTCTCGTTTTGTACTCCTTTATCAAGGATGAACTTAATGCACTAAGGCCCTTGGGAGGTTTCTCGAAGACTTCCGAGTATTTTTCCACTAGGCGGCGGATTCCAGGAGAGAGGTTATCTAGGAGTGTGGCGTCGGTTTCATCCACTCCAATCTTAGGATTTGTTAAGGTTGCGACATGTTTCAGATGTTGAAGCCAAAGATTGGTGTGAAGATGATTGTATTGGGCCTCCCGCGCAACTATGTTGGCGTCATCGCACCTGCGGCAGGGTTTGCAGGTGGATTTGGTGTTGTGGACAGTCGTGATAGTGGCATCTTGTACTTCGTCAAGTATCTCAAGGAATTCCTGGACTGCGACGCTGACTGCTCTTGAAGACCTGCTTTCCAGTTCAGGATCTTGTCAATGGTATTCGAATCCTCGAACTGAGCATGATGGCTTGTTTACGCCCTATACCGTACCATGTGTGTCGGATGCCGCTTCTACAAGTGCGAAATCCGAATTTTTGGAGCTTCCAATCTTCGTTATCAATGATGATGGTCTTCCGCCAAGTGGTACCAAGGAGCAGGTCGTCTTGTATTGGAAGAACCGCAAATTGAATGCGTTGCACGTACTTCCCTACTCTGATGACTCCTGAGTACGTGCGGGTGCTGATCGCTCCCCGCTGGTCGTTCCCTGCCCAGGAGACACAGGTTGGGTTGCATGGTTGGGTTGTGATGAGGTTATGTTGTTCGACGAAATCTGAGCTGATAACATTGCCGTAACGGTTGCAGCCACTGTTGTTATGAGGGATGGTGCGGATGTTGTTGACAGTGCATTGGAAAAGGAATCAGTCTGCTTCAGTGCCCCACATCAGCGGCGGAGGTTCCTCCAATGCTGATGTATCCGTCTCTTTGACTGCGGAGAGGATGCACAATGAGATTCGGAACACTTTCTTCAGTCTCTTGATTGCCATCAGGATTTCGGGCGTGCTCATGCATTCTGGCTTCTTGCATGTCTTTGTCCTGCCCTTCGGGTGGAGTATCGTCGCATTTGTCCAGCATTGATGTGCTATTCGTTGACACCTCTGTCGCTATCGCTTCCTCGAGCACAATGGCATCTGTCATCTCTTCAAGGACGGGAAGGGAGACTCTAGCAGCTATGGTGTCGCGCACTTCAGCTTTCTCAGGGTTGACATCGACAGTCAGGATTTCCAGATTTGGGGTGCTTGCAGAAGGGAGCAGGCAAGGGCGGTGGTAGTGGTGGAAAGACTTGTGTGGTGGTTTCTTCCTCCAGTGATGAGATAAGCGGCAGTTTTGCTCCAGGGCGGCATTCCAACACCTCAGGTAGATGTTTTGCCTTGGAGATCCTCAGGGACGACGAGATTAGGGCTGTGGGGTAGAAAGATGGGTGGAGATCGACTCATCTTCTCGAGGGTTGGTGTCCAACGATCCGACACAGGTGCGACGAAAATAGCTAAGTCCACTTTATCCTTCTTGAGCTTTTGATTTGCTCGGGGAATCTCAGTCCACGGCGGGTTCAGGTATGGCTTGGGTAGGTGAGTCCATGAGTGCGCAAACGCGTTCTTGCCTAAGCATCCTTCAGAGGTAGTGCCGTCCGGTTTGGTGAAGAAGGAAGGAGCTTGGGAGTTGAGTGCTGTGGCGAAGAGATCTGTGGTGGGTTGGTACGTCATGGCGAAGAGACAGGCGGCGATATCAGAGTTCAGACGCCAATTCCCACTGTCCCGTGCACGCGGATCTTTTGACCAGGAGTCACTCTGGGTTTTGAGGCTGTCAGGTTTGTTGCTGTCGTTTTCTGTGGTGGTAATCTGGGTGCTAACCCCCCCTGAGTTCTTCATCTTTTCGCTGTTAACATCACGAAGCTCTGCCTGCATGTCGGAGGTGGTGGTGTTGTTGCTGATTCCCCCAATGAGACGGTTGCACCTACTGGTGTGGTTATTGCATGTGGCGGCAATTAACCAGCAACGTGCGTCTTCCTGTTGTTCCTCCTCTGCATAGCGGAGGGATGACGCTTTTTCGTGTGCGATGTGGTAAACTTGCATAAGTGTGGGTGAGGCGGGCAGGTGATGGAGGCGGATATCCACGTAATGAGGGTAAACAGTGCGAAGGCCGATGGTGAATGTGCGTCGGGCTGTAGTTGTATCGACTTCTGCTCCGAGGACTAGTTTTGTAAAACGATCAAAATAGGCGTCAAGAGACTCGTCCTTTTCTTGCTTGATATCCCAGAGCGCGCAAAGGGCATCCTCTTGATTGATGGCCAGGGCAAAGGCGTGCAGCTGGTGGAGCAGAGATTCGGGAGTTTCAGGAAACCCATCGTCACTAAGGGCTTTCCGCACCATATGTCGAGTTATACGTTCCAACTTGGCGGTGATGTACGTGGCAAATTCGTTGGGTGGGAGTGGCGGGACAAATGAGCGGCCAAAGGCAGTAATTGCGGCCAGGAACGTCGTCACCTTGAGAGGACGTTCAAAAAGATCACTGGCATTAAAGATAGGAATCGAGGTGTATTCCACCTTCTGAGCATCGCTGAGTTTGCGGGGGTTAGTGTTGCTGGTGAAGGCGTGGAGGGAAGTGCGGAGTTGGGCGATCTTGCCTTCCAAGCTATCAAGCTGAGCGTTTGTGGTATGTGCGATCTCGTCAAGGGAGCGCATGTTGGCATGATGAAGAGCGCTTGGACGGTTGTTGATTGTCTCATCCCCCATTGCGGTAGAGCGTGTTGCTGAATTGCAAATTGCACCACATAAAAAAAAACGGAGTTTTGGGTCCAATCCCTTCGGAAGCGGATTCTTTCCCAGTCCGATCTGGGGGAAGCGTCTTGTAGCAAACCTGTAAGCAGAGCAAGGGAAAACACCATTCTATTAATCCATCCATCCATCCATCAACTTAGTTCCGCGCTATCTATGGAAGGTACATACCTGTAAGCAGAGCACGGGGAAACACCAAGACGCTTGGTGTTACCCTTGACTCAATCTCCGACTTACAGGGTGTCAGGCTTAGCTAGTCTAAGGGTTCGATGCTATCTACATGTCCATAATGCCCAACGGGGGAAATCCCTGTTACATATATATTCTGTATGAAATCCCCTTTTTTTTCTGAAATAAAAATACACTTAAAACTAAAACCGTCCGTCTATGTGAACAACAAAATCAGAGAACAATGGAGTAGATCTCCGTCAATCAAGAGCAAACAAAAAGGAAAACAACACGCAGTAAAGGCAGACAATACTAACTTACTAAAAAGGAAATAGGTCCCAATCACACAGGAAATCAAAAAGAGGGTCTCACTAAACCCTCCCCAGAATTGGGTTAGGTGGGTTCATGGGCGGTCCTTTGCGTCTCGTTCATTGGTCCATTCCCAGGACCTCACGTGCCTCTGTGGGAGATTTTTGGGATAGTTTGGTCATGTGGTTTGCGGGATTTCTGTAACCAGTGATGTGCCAATGAGTCGCAACAAAGAAAATTGAAGTGGCAGTGGCCATCCTTGGCGCCAACAGGCAAACGGCGGCTCGGCAGATTCATCTGGAAGAACCGCGCGATATGTCCTTCGAGCCACACAACGTCATGGTTGGCTGTATCTTCGTCCGTTCGGACGTTGCTGTCAGGAAGAGACGCCAGGGGGGTCGATTCATTTTGGTGATGTGCTTGTGTTGGAGGGGATGATGACAGGCTTTGCTGTCGAACCTGGATCGCAGGTGCCAAAACAGTTTGCTGATTAGCTTGTGTCCTCTGGTTTGGTGCATTTCGGGGTTGAGCTGGTGTTATGGGGTTGGAGTGAATTTGTTGTCGAGGTTGGTGTGGAAGCCGTGCGCAGAAGTGTTGTCAACAGCTACATGGATCATCCTTTCGAAGGGTTCTGTTGAGTCTGTTTGGCCTGTGTTCGTGAAAGAGGTGAAACGGAAGGACCCCCGTTCCACCAATATGACGAGATCCGCACGTGCTCGTCTTCTGTTTGCTCCTTACCATAACTGGAACATAACCACTTTTTTTGAGGGGGACGGACATGTGTTCGTTGTAAAGTCACAATTTTGAGGGATTCCTGCTATGATCCTGTTACGTGTCATCGACTGTGTGTATCCTGTTTTCGACGCTGTTGTCGCACGGGCGAGGAGAGATCCAGGTCAAGGCGGCGTGATGGTATGGAAGAGACGGGCGTTTCCGAAAACAAAGCTGTCAATAAGTGGGGACTCAAAAAAGAAACAATGGCGAAAATTAGTAGTGCTGCCCAGACGTACCTCATTACGGGGGTTTCTTTGGTTTTGACAATTGAGCGCTTGGGTAAATGTGGGGCTTGTGGGGGTCATTTGGGGCTGGATTTTGTGGATGCAGTTGCGTACAGCAATAAAGAGGCGAACGAAGATGACGGGTTTTGGGGGAATGATGATGGTGGTGAATGGGAGGACGTTCAGGAGGACAAAGATGGTGCTGGTGTGCGTGTTGATAGGGAAAGTGCTGATGGGGGTGTTGGAGACAATACCACTGCTGATCAAGGGCGGGGGCCGGCAATGGGGCAGGGGATGGTGGAGAGGAGGCGGATGGTGATGGTGATGGTGTCAGGAGGGCGGCAATAGAGGAGGTGATGCTGATGAGGGCGGTGATGGTGCACGGGATGCTGGGGAATGTGGTGACGGTGCAGCAGATGATGGAAACCAAGGGGAGTTGATGGTGGGTTTGGATGATGATGATGAAGGCGGGGAGCCAACCCCAAGTTTGGACGATGATGATAAAGATGATGAAGATGGGGAGGGTGATGGGGATCCTGTCCGCAATGCAGCTACACCACTTCCTTCGAACTTGAGAAGACAGGCTGCCGCATTCGTTTTCAAATGTGGTGACTGTGGCCAAAATGAACGAGTCCCGCTAGATCATGACATTCGCAGGAGAAATTCGAAGAACATCGCAAAACGTTTGACAGTTTCGGCTATCACTTCGTGTTTGTCTTTCAACCAGCTAAGGAAGCTCTTCTGGATTGCCGGCGTCTATATTCTGATATCGTCAAACCGTTCGTATACATATCAAAAGCAACGCATTGTGCCAGCATGTCGAAACATCCGCATCAAAATGTTGAAACGCAATTTGGCAACATTCAGAGGGAAAAGTATCGTGTGTGCGATGGATGGGAAGTGGTCCCATTGGCGGAATGCAATGGCTGGGACGGTGACTGCATTTGAGATTGAAAGTGGGGAGCCAGTGGGGTTGTGCCATATGGTGCAGGATCGTAGTCGCAAACTGAAGGAGGCGAAAGTCCGTGATGGGGATCCCTTCACCTATGACTACACCAACTGGCAGTGCAAAATCCTACGAAGCATTCGATGTGGAAAGGGTGGCGGAAGAACAACAATATTTTGTTGAAGGCAGTGGTGATCAAGGACGGAGATGCTTCAACTTTGAAACTGATCCTACAGTTTCATCCAGGATGTAGGGAGGTGCCGGACACAAATCATAGGAGGAAAAATGTGCGTAATGGGAGTGTACAAAGCGCAGGAGCCAAAATTCCTGGTCTGCGAGGGAGGGGGAAGCAGGTTCAGGATGAGATTCGTCGCATGTTGAAATATCCCGGGGGGGTTGGAAAAGGGGATGATTGTGGAAGTCATGCTTAGACTGGGGGGTGGTGAATTAACCGAGGTATCTGTGAATGCTGTTCGGGAGGCTGAAGAAGAGATGCCAGGATTGATGGAAGACACGGATGATGATGAAGCCACCGCACAGACGTCGACGGAGGATGGGGAACGGACATCAACCAAGGCTGAAGATGTTGGTGCACGGTCTGCACGTCTGCAGCTGTTGACAAACCCCCGCACACCCGGGCCTGTCTACAGAGGACCGAGATGTTGCCGGCCAGACTGCGCAGTCTGCAGAAGACAACCACAACGCCTCCGCACGCCCATCGACCCAGGATGGACATGTCACCATGGGGTCTGCTGCAGCTGTGGACAAAACCGCCGCAGGCACATCCACCGAGCTGTTGCCAGTGCCCGGTCTGCACAGTCTACGGCTGTCAACAAAGCTGCCGCACGCACATCAACGGAGGATGGAGAGCACACGTTGACTAAGGTCGGAGATGACTGTGCCACCATGCAGTCTGCTGGCGAAGCGCACCAACCTGTGGACCTTCGAGTTGCCAAATATCGTGAGCTCTGTGAGATGAGTCTGTTGCATCTTCAGGGCGATCATTCGAAGTGTGTCCAAGATGCAGACCGACAAGCTGGGGGACCATGGGAGGGGTTAGGTTATCTCTGTCGCAACGAGAGTCTTGAGGCGGAGAAGACAAGACTTTGTGAGGAGTATGAGAAAGAGGATTGTGAGTATAAAGCTCGTTGTACCGAATTGCACCAAAAATGGAAAGCCGGATGAGGAATTCCGAAAACCCATCAAAGCTGCAAACGCCAAGAAGAAGAGAGTGTTCAAGAAAGAAAAGGATGCAATCAGGGCACAACGTGAAAAGCTTCTGGAAACGAATCCAAATCTTAACAAAGAGCAACTCCCAAAGCTGCCCACCGAACCAGAGATGATACCATACAACAACCCACCCAAACCAGACTATGGCACGAAGCCAACACGACCCGACAACCTTGACCCCTGACCCCGAATATTGAAAACACAAGCAAAAGAAGCTCGATCCGATCGAAGATGCCCCTGCCATTGAGTGGATCAGGAAGAAGTTCGCCGAGTTTGAAGATGTGCTGGAACTCGGCTGTTCTAATGGATGCAAGGGGACTCACAACGTTTACGCCGTTGCAGCAGACAATTGTCGTGACTGAGCAGTCTCATATCCTTTGCGGGTCAACACAGCATTAGTTCGCAACTGTAGGGGTTTCAGGTTCTTTTATTCGACTCTGTTTGATTCTTTGGGGATCACCTATTCTGAGGAATGGCTACATACGTTGGTATTGGAGGATGAGAGGCAGAAGAAGGAGCGGCAAAAAAGGAAAACATCGGAAGTAAAGAATCCAAAACAAGGGTAGAAAATCAAGGCTACTACGTAGAAAAACATGTATTGTGGAGGACGCCTATTATCAAGTGGATGACGACGATGACAAGGGCGACGACGAGGGAGAGGAGGAGGAGGAAAAGCCAGCAGCTGAGAAGTCATGAATAAACAGATATGATGTTTGACGAATTTGGGAATTGCATCATAAGCAACAGAAGTCATGTTCAGCCCTACCAACAAAAAAAACTCAGGAATATGAACCAGATGACGAAGCTCTTACCCATATGGTTCAAATGAACATTGTAGCCTCAATAACCCCCTGGGCGTTCGCGAAAGAGTTTGAAGACCTGACTTGCGATTGCTGGGTTGAGTGCCAAGTTGGGGCATGATTAGCAGGTTGGAACCCCACATAGTTGCCGTTTGGTTCAGGGAATGTTCGCTTCACAAAAGGATTCGAAGCACATAGCGTGAGGTGTGCGGGCCTTGTACTTTTTAACAGTGGCCCCCAAAGAATACGTCTGGAATCGCCACTGACGAGGTTAGAGGTCCTCTTCTCCCAAATCCGCCATCAGCTGTTGAACTTGGGGATGGTTGCAGACACCGCAGATACAGTCGGGGTTCATTTGACTGTGTGTTGGGTGGTACTGTTGAAGCGGACACTACTTGAAGGGGGCGACGTGGCCGGGATGGAAAGCATAACGCAGTGTGTGGGCGCTCATGTTGTGCAGAGAGAGCTGGGAGACGAGACAAAGAGAGGTGGTACACTAAAGCTGACAAGGCTTCTTGGGGCTTCTCAAGATTCCGATATTTGCAAGTGTTACAGCGCCCAACTTGCGCCCAAACACGCACATCATTGGCCGTAAATTCCAAAGTCAAGAATCCGGATATCTCGCAAACGTCCGGCAAAGCCACTAGAGTAAAAATTGCTTCCTCCAAAACTTGCCCTCGTCCGGACTATGGGAGTTGCGCGATCCGGTAGCCCCACCTTAATTAAAGGCGATGCTGAAAAGCTCTAGAAAAGCAACGAGGAAAGCTGTTGATGAGTTCAGACGTGCCTCCTTGCATGAACGCAAAGCTAACCCCAACTCAACTTCGTCCAAATCTTTTTGGTCCGCCATCGACACCCTTCTTGCGAAGAAGAAAGCTGGGCCAGATGAGGTGTCAGGCCCACTTTGGACGTTTGGGTAAGACCACCTTCGAGGAGACCGAACCCGCCACGGAGCACTTCCGCAAGCAATGGAAAAGCATCAGCGTCTGTAACGTTGAGGATGAGAGGTTCGATAAGGAACATGCTAGAGCCATCGAGGAGAAAGTAGATTATATCCGTTCACATGCTCACCTCAGCACGGCAGGTCTTGCAACCTCCGAGGACAGGTTTCAACAAAGAGAACTGGTCGCCACCCTTGCGCTGCTGCATGGCAGAGCCAACAAGGCGTGTGGGCTTGACAGTGTGTTCAACTGGATGATACTGAAAGGTGGTGAGCCAGTCTGTGATCATGACTTCCTGTTGAAGTTCTTCAACCTCTGCTGGGACTGGAAAGTACAGCCGGAAGACTGGACTGTTGCCAAAGTTGTCTACCTACATAAAGAGAAGGGTGCTCCTCGCGACGAATTCGACAGCTACCGACTAATCAGCCTTCTCTCATGTGTAGGAAAGTTGTTTACGATGTTGCTATACCGCGTATTGGTAGCATTGTGGATCCGCAGCTTCCTTTCAGACAATTCGGCTTCCGGTCAAAGAAAGGAACCCGCGACTGTCTATGGCTGATAGGCGAAGCATAGGACAACGTAAACCGAGGGCATCACTCATGGCTCTACTTCGGGATGATTGATGGTTGTAAAGCCTTCCACACTGTATGGCAAGCAGGAGCGTTCTGGAAACTCCACAACATGGGCGTCACAGGTTGGCTGTGGTTGATGGTGGATTTGTGGTATAAAGGATCAACCATACATTGTCAAGCATCTTGGGGCGGCCTTGAAACAGGTACTGTGGAACTGAGCCAAGGTATGCGCCAAGGTTGTGTCCTGTCGGGCCTACTTTACACTGTGTATGTCAGCTCTTCAGAGCGCCTCGCTGAACCTCCACAACCAACCCCTACACATCACCAACGTCCTTTATGTTGCAAACACATCTACAAACTTCTCTAGCGCATTGAATGTGCTGGAATCATGGTGTAGACAATGGCAACTTCTCATCAACACCGACAAGTCTGAAACAATTGCCCTCCGAACTCATGATATCATCTCCCCCTCGCCATTTGGGCAAAGTGCCATCATGAACAAAGAGTCCGACTCTGTCCGTTACTTGGGTGTCTATCTGACAAGAAATGGTTGGGGCTCGCTCTCTTGGGACGACCACTTTGACTCAAGGATCACTTTGCTGAAAAACGGATCAACCAGCTATATTGCATCAGAGAAATTCTCGGCGCCTGGCTGGTTGAAGTAACATGGAAGCAAAGTCATCAGGCCCACCTCGAATACAGAGCAGAGGCTATCGTTCCTTCCCCTTCTGTTAAATCACGCTTGGAAGCCCTTCAGCGTCAAGTCCAACAGTGTATCCTGGCAGGTCGGCACGATGACAACATAGCCTGGAACAATGGGGAACTAGCTTGGGAGTCTATGACCAGCAGGTTTGATGCCGCCCTTCTCATGTATTGGCACCATCTGCACACCCTAGACCCACAACAACCACTACACCAAATCTACCTCGCCAAGCAATTCCATGATTGTCTGTTCCCTGAGTCCTTCGGAAAGGGTTGGTTCCATCAGCTTTCAGCATTGATTTAGAACGCGACCTATACAAGTACTGGACCAACTTCGACATGCTCAAAGACATCAGAAAAGCCGACTGGAAGGCCCTGATATGGAACCGCCTGTCAGCCAAAGACTGCCAGTGGGCGTTATGGCAAGAACAAATGGAACGTTCGTGGCAATGACTTACAGTCTATCGTGAGGTCGTACTGGAACGCGGAGAGTATCAGAGATGGAGGGAGAGAAGGCATAACCGACAAGCGATCTGCTGGTGGGGCCGATTCCGTGGTGGTCTTCTGACCGGACACTCAGCCCACAACAATCACAACCATGACCTCTCCTGGCAGTGCCGGTTCTGTCACGGCAACGTTGTGTCATGTCTTGCTGCTGACGCGCAGCCATGAACATATTGAAGTTCTGTCAGGAACTTCAAAGGTTTCTCGTTTTCTTAGATTAGCCTCAGTTTTGCCTGACTTTAGCTTAGAACCCTTTTGGTCGCACCTCAGTGGAGGATCTCATTTGTTTCGTGTTGACCGTATTTTTGTTAGAGTAGCACAGAGGAGTCGACTTTGAGAAATACACAAATCCCTTTTCCTAAGATGACTCTCCACGGCTAGAAGAGCGACGAAGAAGGCCCTCCCTGACGGACAGCAAAGCTACGGCTTCGTATGGAAGAACCGCCCATTTATAAGTCCATGTTTTTGTCCTCGGCCTCATTGCCAAAACAGGAGACTGGTGAGTTGATTTCTGCCTGGTGTCTCTCTTTCTAATTCATGCTGCTATGCTTAAGCGTGCCAGAGAGGCATTGGTCGCCAGATGTGTGCTGGGCTGTAGCGGGAGTTCTGAACGTTTGGGAGCCCGCCAGAAGGCAACTTTACAGTTGAAACACTGGAACACATCCTCTTTGGGTGTGAAGTGACAGTCCCGGAGGTCGACAATCTCCTCGCAGAATCAAGTACACTCTGCACCCCAACATCAGACCGCAACACCAGTGGAACAGCTTGGATTGAAATGTCCAGATCCTATACACCCTCTGTCAATCTCAGCACGGATTTACGCAAGACATTCAAGACTGACTATGGGTGTGGTGTATAGGGGCTTGGAGACATGCTTGGGATGTGATGGACAACAACATTCTGCTGTCCTTGCAACCACTGTTCCATCAGGACTTACTATAGCTGCTTGGTATAGAACATATTTAGGATATTTTTGTACCTCACAGTTTTTCAGCAATAGCCAACACGGGAATGAGCCAGAATAAAATCAGTCAATCAATCAACGGCAAACTCCCACAACATAAGCAATAATGCCTATACCACACAGCGCACCTCGCAGCTCATTTTGCAACCAACCCCCTCACACAGGTCCTCAACAAAGATCATCATGAAACATGAACCCATCCTGCCCCCCAACCTCCCTGGCAAAAACGAGCCTATGCCCCCACGTGACCGCCCTCAACAGGTCACACTTCACGGACTGGATGAGGCTGGAGTTAGGATTCGCGTTAGCATGACCCATGAGTGGGTTGAATGCAGAAAGAAATGTTCCCACCTCAGCAATGATTGCATCCCTCCGCAATGAGTTCACCAACCGCCTCCAAGACCAGCAACGCCACTTTGAAGTTTGAACGCCAGCTTCAAGAACAGGCCAAACAAGCTGACGTGAGGGTATCCACATCCATGGCTGAAGTCAAAGAACTACTCCGCGCACTGACATTACCCCAATCTACACCCACCACATCCCCAACCGC
>JADGJF010001007.1:0-12700 GCA_027596845.1 Quaeritorhiza haematococci
GGGAAGGAGATGATCGGTCAGCCGCCAAGGATACACCCATGTTATCTGAGAGGAAGCGGCGTCTTGAGAAACATGGGTGAATTTCCACCCCCGTATGGAGCGCGAACCGTTATCTGTACCTCATCATTGAGCCATCGTCCATCAATCAAAGTTTGTATGTCGGATTTCTGCATTTCGACATTGAAGGCATCGACAACGGTGCCGTCCGGCCCTCTGAGAGCCGCCTGGACCTGAAAAAGTAAGATGCGCGTTCAGTACCAGATTTGGATGTATTCGCATCAGATATAGGCGTATGGAACGCTGACCAACCTTGGCCATAGCTTTTTCGGATAAAGCAGGGAAGTTGTTCGTTTTCTTTTTCGCTTCCTTCGCCTAATACATGTAGCGATCCCATGGAGACGGGCGGCGATGAATGCTAACGTCCGTTGGTGTGCAGGAGTGGCAAACAATCGAAGTAGATAGCCTGCAGCGAAACTCACCTCCTTCTCCTTTATTTGAAGATGCTTTATCTGTATGTTAGAAAAATCAAGAAAGTCAGAAGGAATGCCCTTCGCGTCAGACGCATGCATCCAGGCCGTGCAAAGATCACCTCATCCTCCAGTGTCATCTTATTCTTGAGAAGCGCTTCATATGCCGGTGTCACCAACTTCGTGGGTTCTTCGACGTATTCCGGTTTTCTGTGTGTACGGAAAAGGTACATCGCATCAAGACGAGAGGAATACTTTTGCGAACGGGCTTGCGCATTGTCGTCAAATGATTTTAGCCCGAGCACTGCGGACGATAGTACTTACGATGAAAGCGCTTGCTGGATTTTTTCTCGCAGGGTCTTCAGCCATGGCTCCTCTTCTGCCCTCTTCTCTTTCGATATCGGCCTGAGTATTTCCGAAACATAAATTCTTGCCATAAGAGGAGAGTTCTCGAAAGAATTGAGTTCGATAAATGTGATACTTACGGTGGTGGTTCAGCTTCAAGTTTCGTAATCTTCAAATCCAAATGGGAGATTGGTGAGGTCCATGTTGATTACCAAGCCCGGACTTGCATTCCTATCGAACAACTTACCTCGACGGCTTTAATTGGTTGTTGTCTTGGTGGCTTCGAAATGGATGCCTTTTGACCTAAATGAAAAAAAAAACTCCAGTCAGCACAACGAGAAGCTCAACGATAAGCCAATATTACTTCTGAACAGACCTGCTGCACCTTTTGCCGTCGCCTTATAAACTTCCGCCGCATAATTGACGAGCTCTGCAATATTTCGTACAGGGATCATGAGTTGCTGAAAAACATAACAAGCCCACCACCTCTTCAGAGGGAGAAGTATCCAACGAGTAACTTCAAATACAGATGCTTTCATCTCATCGTACCGCTGAATTGCTCCTTTGATCCTTCGTAACCGGCCTGGACTATCTGGCCGTAGGATGGAATGTGCTGTTTTGCCAACTCCAAATACCGTTGCCGTACTTCCGCCGATTGCTGTTCAATTTATGAGAGCAAATAAGCACAAATTGCCCATAAGATGCTCCGTGCGTCTCCAATCCATCCGAACGCGAGCACACACACACCCATGGAAAAAAGACGACAAGTCGCAACATGCCTTTTTCTGCAGCACAGAGAAAGTTTTCCTGTTCCGTGATCTGATACCGTTGCTTCCAGGCTGTACGGAACGCAAATTCATCGAAGGCGACTGTACCCAAGGAGTGCTTGGAGAATTCGGCCAGCTGCGGTTTAGACCACTCGCGTTCGTGCCAATGGAGGAAGATCCCGACTTGACGGATTCACTATCCCAGTTAAAAACAAAGGACTCCGGCGCAGGCCGGCCAGCGGGGTTCATAAATCCCGCCCAAGGATCTGACGTGGAGGCTGAACCACCAAAGGCTGCTTCATCGGAAGTGGACAAAGAAGAAGCAGGGATGGCGCTACCATTATGATGCGTGGCGGTAATTTTTTTGGGGGATTTGAGGCTTTCCGATTTAAATTGTGTGCTGTGGTCGGATTTGCCTTTGTGTCTGGTGGTTGGTTTGTCGTCCGAGGATGTAGATGATTCAGGTGAGGAATGATCAATGACTTCCACCGCTGGATTGAGAAGAGGAGATCATGAGCACTCTCGTCGCCGATGAAGGTAACACCCGTTTTGTTCAGTGATTCCAAGTTGTCGAAGTCAGACGCCTACCAGCAACTTTTTCGGAACTGGAACTGGAAGTTATCTCGTTCTCCTCAATCTCACTGGTCTCTTGGTCTACATCGTGTGCCGCTGAAGTTTCTTCGTCCACATCAACTTCCTCAACTTCCTCAACTTCCTCAATTTCTTCAGCTTCTTTCTCAGTCTCGCACATGTTTGATGCCCCGTCAAGTGAGGGAGTTTTTCGCTTTGAAAGCCAGTTCCAAGGAAGTAGATTTTTGACCCACGATATAGATGACTTTTTGCGGGGGTGTTCGAGGGTTTCGATGTGAGCCTCGTCTTCGTCGTCGTCGGCGCCGGTTCGTTTTCGTTTCATGGTCACCGTCTTCGGTTGTCTACGCGAAGCAACAGCTAATTCAACAAGGTTCACAAGACATGTATGACGACGTCACACACACGAACCAGCACGAGTTCAAACCTCATTCATTTGAAAGGAGTCAAGAAAGGGGTCGCACTTTCCCAGACGCTTTTCTATTAATCTCAATTGAATTGCCAAATACCAGATGGATTTCAAAGGTCAGACGGATATATTCGAAAATTCTTCATCATCAGCAAGTACATTCTGCCACCCTACACTACACGGAACAACCGAAACAAAAAACCCACGCAACATCATCTGGTCGGCTTCCAGTTCCTAAATGGTTGCAATAAAGCCAAAGCCTTCTCCAAGTTCTCGATGGCGGTGGGTATATCATCGTACTGTAGGGCGCTGATGGCAAATTTCGAGTGTTTCTGGGCAGAAGTCAACGCCGTGTGGTCAATTGAAAATGCATCGTGCACGTCACCCGGGCCGCTACTGCCACCACCATCTGTGCCACCAAGTCCGAATGACGAATGTGATGGGGTAAACGACATCCTCTTGTATGCATCCATGATGGTTGGACCTTGCGAGGGCGGGCCTTGATAAGATTGTCTTGAACCTGGAACCGATGGGTACGAATATCCCGTAGATTGCGAGCTTCCGACCGGTGGGTAAGGTCCAGCAATTGAGTGGCGATTTGAAGTAGGAACACTGTGTTGCGAAAATGGTTGAATGTGCGGCGCACTCGGAGGCACAAGGGAAACAGACGCAGCGCCATCAGATGGCGGGATGAAGGTTGGATTCAAGGGTGGTACTGTGCTGGTGGTATGTGATGTCGCATCTGGAAAGGTATAACCAGGGTGTGTTGGTTGTGGCGGCGAAGGGACATGAAGGTTGGGATCTTGTGAGTTGATGGAATATGCATTTGCATCAAAAGATGGCTGAGGCGCGAAAGTCCCTGATGAAGAGTATGCCATAGTCGGATCTACATTGGTGGACGGTGCGAAGGGCGGGGCAACGGTGCCTGACTGCGGAGGAAGAGTGTTTGGCAGATCCGCATTGATGTATGGTGAATTTGTCGATGCTGGGGTTGGAGGCAACGGTGGTGGAACATCAGCTTGACCTGAGGTTGTCGTATCCGGAGTTTCTGCAGCTGTTTCGTCAACCTTTGATGGCGGACCTGGGGTGGGGGTCCTTCCTTCTTTGA
The DNA here is from genome assembly GCA_027596845.1 of Quaeritorhiza haematococci. NCBI lineage: Eukaryota > Fungi > Chytridiomycota > Chytridiomycetes > Quaeritorhizaceae > Quaeritorhiza > Quaeritorhiza haematococci. The sequence continues at coordinate 3,685 of JADGJF010001007.1, forward strand.
ACGCCTTGATGATATCCACAGCTTTGAACTTCGCGTATTTGATTTTCTCTTCGATCTGCATGTATTCGAGTTCGAAACAGAAATGTGTGTCATCAGCCATCGACTTTGACACGGATAGGGCAACGCAACAATGGGGCTTGACTGCTTACCTCTGTATCTGTGTCGCCAAACACCCGAAGAAGCTCCAAGAAAATGGACGCAGCGAGAAACTTCTTCGCTGTGAGTCTATAGAAAAGGAAACGATGAACATTCATATCCAAGCAATACACGCCAATGTGACGGTAAGAAGTCGCAGTTAAACCTACTTTGTCGCTTTCCCACTCCGATCTTCATTGTCAGCTCCGACGAAGATCTTCAGCGCGAAATTTTCTATATGTGCATAACCGACCACGTCGTTCGTGATGGCCTCGTTTCCGACAAGATTCTGTTTGTCCTGAAAATGAATAATGCGCCAGCCTTCAGTTTTGAGTAGGAGACAAAGGAAGGGGCTAGGCTCCACTCTGTTCCAAAACACAAACCTTTTCTAAAGCATCCATCAACTTGAGCAGAAATTCTTGGCTGTCCTTTGCCTTGAGACCTTTGTCGATGGCGAGTTTTGCAGCATAGTAATTACCTGTACATGTGTTGTTGCGGAAACGGACACTATCAGTGAGGAGTCGTGTCATGAGAGCTTGAAGGTGTTCCTTTCAATTCAACATACAATAGTAGGCAACGATGGGTTCTCTTGCGTGAAGCTCCTGCGCGCGCTGCAGATAAGGGCTGATGAACTTCAGCTCGTCCGGTGGGGTCAGAGCGGCAGCCATCCTTGACGATGTTTGGGTTGCTGGGAGGATTGTCGGGAAGCGGTGGTGTGCACACGTCGACTGTGTAACTCGGACTGTCAAGTGGTCCCAACAGCGAGACAAGTAAGCAACAAGCTGCGACATCTTGGCCTGCATCGGTTTCCCGGCTGTGGGCGGTCTGAGAGTCTGCCTATAGGATAGACGAAACGATTAAAAGGTGAATCTCTTGGGTGGTATATTAATCCCAGGATTCTGATTTCATTTAACTTGTTGAAATGGAAGTTAACTTGGCTCCTCTCCACGTTTCAGGATCGTTACTAGAAAACAAACACTGGGGAAGGAGATAAAGACGAGAGTCCTGCGAAGTTACAGTACCTACGCCCCTCAAAGAGTAGGGAGAGATCAACGGAAATCCGGTCGCCACGCGTCACCGTCAACTCATCCAGCTATCCATCAACATCTGTTCATGTTCGTGGACGTTTGATCTTCAACTGTGATCCCCACGGCATCCCCAGGAAGAAAGTAAAATATCTTTATCATCAGCCTGATATTTCTATTATCAAACTCTGCACACATCAAAAGTGTTCCTCATGGTAGATCACGTCATCACTCCTGAGAGATCTGGTCGGTTGATCTTCACGACTCTGGGCGGACCCACCGTTGCGGATGGGCTGAAGGCTACAATATCGATGCAGTCAAAAGATGGTGCACGGTCGAGCGTTGTCTCGCAATCTTCGCAACTGTCCAGTATCAAAAACCCAACCTTCAAGACATTGTCTGCAACCACGCTCCTCGGGGTTAATTTGAGTAGTGACTTGGGCATCCCTGAAAACCGCCCATCTCTTGATGCAAGCCTGCAGCTTGATGGGTTCCCAAGCTTGAATGAGCTTCGGAACATGCTGAACGCCAGTTCCATTGTCGAAGCGAGTTTGGAACCTGAACCTACACGGGTGCTTCCTGATGACGTCGAGGCCCCTGTCCAACCTCAACGCACAAGGTCCTTTGCTGATCAAGGAACAGCAATGTCACCAGATTTGTATCTGAATATGAACTCATTGGAACAACCCACGCGGTCCAGCGGAGAAGAGTCTCTTCCTCAGCCGACAAAACAGCCACAGAGTCCACGGCGCAGCGTCAAAGAGGAGAGTCTACATCAACAACAAGAAGAACCAAGGTTTGAACATTCACCACAACAACAACGTAGCCCCGTCCCTGTCATTGATCAAACACCAGAGCTTCAATTAGTTCCAGAAGTACACGTAGGAGCGTCTATTGGGCAGCATGAGGTTGATTATTCCGACATATCCGAGTTGTCACGGACTTCACAAGGTCAAGTAGACCCGCCACCACCATTACAGCCGAACAACCATGAGATACAAACGTCTTTGTTCAGAACACCCCCAACAAAGCGAGATCTCAGAAAACATGACACGCCGCCAAGAGAAACACCCCAAACCACACCGAGACGAGAATCAGTCCATGGAACACCTTTGCGGTCATCAATTGCTTCGAAAAAATCAAATCGAAGAGGCAGTCCGCGGACCAGTGCGAACTTTGGAGACTTTGAAAGGAACACATATCATGAGTCTGTAAGGTCAATCAGTCCGGGGAGGGAATCTATCTCCAGGCAACGCCGCCGTGTTGATGATGTGATAAATGTGGATAGAGATACTGTCGAAAGCTTGAAGCATCTGAGTAAGTTCGGATACATCTTTGGTGTATATGTCTGTGCAGTTAGAAAGTTTGGAAGTCTCTGGAGTGCTGACTGATACTTATAAGTGCATCACCAGAGCGAGATGCTGTCGCATTACCTTTCGAAGCTATCCCAGCGAGACAACACCTCCTCCAATGCGGTGAGTTCAAATAAGCACTAAGCACTCGTTTGGTCAATCGAGCACACGAACTGACCGTATCGACAGTCGCCAAAGGCACAGTTCCAAGATATTCTTGGCGTATACGATATGCGGTTAAAAGAGCTTGAACAGCGCATTCAGACCAGTCAATGCTTCAACAGTGTCTCAAACCCTAGCCCCCGATTCGAGACCCCAGAGAGAGCAAAATCGCGTTTAGGTCGGGAACAAGCAACACAGACCAAGTAATGTCTCCTCCCAATGTCGCTCCTTCGTTGGACCTTCGTTTGTGGACCGTTGCTGATCTTTCCAATTCTCATCCTGTTTGTGTTTTTCACCTCACAAAATGTGGATGACGACCGGAAAAAGTCACATTTCGAGACAGGCAACCCCCGCACCCTGTTCTATGTGCCCCCGGCTGCAGGAAGAGGTTGAAATTCTCGTCAAAGAAAACGTGGCACTGCGGGATGACATGATCAACGGACGTGAAGCCGACGAAAAAGGTAGGCGTGTCACTTTGTCGAGAGCGCCTTCATATGTCGCTCAATCGAACCCATCTCTTCTTATTAACAAACTCAACCAAATCCAATGTACAGCCTTCAAACTCCACACGCAACTCGCTTCAATGACAGCTCATCTCAAGTCTGTTCAAAAGCTCACAGCAGTCCAGGGTTCCACCATCAAGACACTAACCGCGACCGTGTCAGCACTCGAAACTCGATTGAAAGACAGCACGGAACGGTTAGAATCCTCATTCAAATACAACAAAACCTTGGCGGGAAAGTACCAGATCGCCGAAGGGGCGTTGCAGGATAAAACCCGCAAGCTTGAAGCAATGGAGAGTGGATTGGCAAAGTGGAAGAGGTGGAAACGGGATTTCGTTGATGTAGTTTACCAGGATTGGAAAAGGTTGGCGAGAGTTTGTTGTTTGCTGAAGAGTCCCGTTCCGATGACCAACTACTCAATGTCCCTCTGTTCTTCTTTGCCGATGGTCCCCTTGTTTTTGCTATTCGTGCAGCTGCATCAATGAACTCGGTCTATCTGACCTCTTTGAGAACTTGGATATCGCAGCGATTGTATCAGGTTCCTCCACCGAAGCTCCTTCCCCTTTTGACAACCCAGTTCTGGGAATATCTGGTCTACGGAGCCTACTCACAGATAACATCAAAAAAGCGAGGAAGGAAAGTAACGGTAAGTTGTCGTCCCAACTTATTTCTATGAGGGATACCGATGTAATTCCAAAAGACTGATCACGGGTAATGCCATCGTATTCTAATGTTCTCAATTTGTCGCTTTTTCGAATGACAGAGCTAAGACGGGCATTATCGTCCAGGGATAAAGAAATCAGTCAACTTGAGAGAGAGCATTCATCCCTGCTGCAACGGTATATGAGGGAAACAGAAAAGCGGAAAGTAGAATTGGACGCTGCCAAGGAACGATTGAAGGAAATGACCTCGATGGTATGTTTTGTTCCTCTAACGTCTCTCTCATTCGAGGGCGATCCACATCAAAGTACGCTTGTTCACACCTTCACCTCACCGTTTCTATATTTTCAAGGCTGAAAAGGCCCGCCGAGAACGCGACGAAGCCCTCCAAAGGTCTCAAGATGCCGTCAAGGAGTGCGCGGGTGCAAAGGAACGGTTCAAAGCCGAGATGTCTCGGAAAGACGAAGAACTCGCTGAACTCGCTCAAAAGTACGTCCCCCGACACGCAAGCCCGTTTCTTTCCTCTTTTCCTTCCAGTCAATCTCCTAGACGAGGCCATGCATGACGATAATTTTCCACCACCGGCTGGGACTCAAACTCAAATCAAATTATGACCCCCCAATGGAAACCACAGGAACGCAGAACAACAAAAACAAACGCGAGAACAGTATGAACGGGAGAGAGTTCATATGCAGCAATTGCTTGAACGGATGCAGGTCGAAAAGGCCGATTTACAGGTATGGGCCAATGTCGCGTTTGCGCACTCTCAATCAGATCAACGCCAAAGTCCGTGTGCCGGGTTCACTAATCCTTGATGATGTGTTTGCAATTGACTTTGTCGGTGGGTATTCTGAAATGTCCAGGTCGAAGTCGGTCGTCTAATGCGAGAAAAACGGTTGGTTTCCAAATTCGGTTTTGACTGTCGTCCTCAATCCCTTTCACCCCCTTTTTCGGGAATGTGTTTTCTCTTCTCCGCAATCAAGCAGTCCATTTACGAACAATTGATTCTCTTTCCCCTCTATTCAGGTCTGCGGAGTTTGAGTTGGATTCTGTGCACAAGGTTGGTAAAAAAGATCCAAACATGTTTCTGAAATCTTCGTCGTGAAAGGATTCTGCATCCGCGCTTATGTTCGACTCTTGATTCACATCTCCTCAGAACATTGAAATCAACAGAGGCAAATTCCGAAGGTATCTGACTCCGTTAACCAGCGATCTCTGAACGACTTTGTGTTCGAGACTAAGTTGATTTTTGCTTTCAGAGAGTTGGGCATCACTGTATGAGAGTAGCTCAAGCGGAACTCGAAGACACGCAAACCTTTCGAGTGTAACTAAATCCAAGAATATCAAGCAGAGACAGCAATGGATTTGCCCTCTTTCTTTGGATCTTGACAAAAGACCAACAGGACGCGTATGTTCCAGATTGCTCCGAATTTATGTTCATGAAATAGGATGATGTATTTGCATGAATTTGGGTGCATCAAATTGTTTTCAAAAACTCCGGAAAGCCAAAAAATGGTACAAATACTTGTTTTTCTACACTAGTTACAGTTTCAGCAATAATAAGTCAAAAGCAAGTCGCAGGCGACATGAAGAATGCTATGTCTTCCATGCATTTTTTCACCCAAAAAGCATCACATGAAATGCTCTGAAGCCCATAGAACTGCGTCAAGCTTCTCATTCCTTGGCAATCTCCGAAATAAGCCCCTCCACATCCCTCACAGACTCAACATAATACTTCGCCTCCGTCTGCTTTTTCCCAACAGTCGCAGTCAAACAGTCTGGGATCTGTTCATTCAAAATTTGGAAGACGACCTCGTCGGTCTTGCCGTCTCCAACGCAAAGGACAAAATCGGTTTCGGTGGGGCAGTGGAGGTCTTTCATGATTGCGCGTGTGGCGGTGGCTTTGTCAACCATGGATGGGCGGAGCTCGAGGGTTTTGTTGCCGAGTATGATCTGTTTGGGTGGGAAGCAGAAGATGGAAAACGACATTAGTGTCTGAACGAATCATATACGTGAAACACGATGCTATGATAAGGGAAGTGAACACTCAGAAAACGTACCGAAACAGCCATATGACTAAGAATCTTCTCCAAGTTCACTTGCAACTCAGCCGCTTGCCAACTCCCAAACTCCGGATCAGCATTGCGATAATGCCAAGTAATGTTCACTTCCTTCTCTTCAATGAAAGATCCAGGCGTCCTCTCCGTATAGTGCTGGAACAAAGGCCGGATCGTATCCCTCCAGCTCGAATCCACTTGGTCGACCAAAGCATACCACCCGCCTTGCAATTTCCGCTTCACATTACTGCTCGGCATACTACCCCCCGATTGTTGATCACCACCACCAACACCGTTCCCATTCGCCACGGCTCCATCCTTTCCACCGTTGGCTAAGGAGTCATTGTTGTAATCCGGGTCTGCAAAGTCAGCCCCGAGTTTTGTGGGATGCCGGTAGAAGCAGCCGTGTTCTGCACTGAGCCCTACACCAGCTTCTGAGAACCATTTGTCGAGATGCAACCGTGACCGGCCGGATACGATGTACAGGTAGACGTCGGGGAGGGCGGCTAACCGCTTCAATGACTCGAGGACTGCGGAGGATGGCTTGGCGAACTCGGGGAGTTTGTGTGAGGTGGTGAGGGTACCGTCGTAATCTAGGAATACGACCTTTTTCAGAGAGATGCAAACAAAGTCAGATACTTTCAGTGTTTGATCAAGGGAAGGGGGTATTGGCAGGACGGCAAGGAACTGGACTCGGAATGAACAACGAATGATGAGTATCTCACCTTTTTCTTCGTTGATTTCCTGAATTTCTCGAGCACAAGGTCCACCGGCAGTTTCGGAAGCTTCCTTGGATCGTACTCCTCGCTAACCCGCTGTTTGCAAATATCGTGAAGGAATTGGTGAGCGATCAATTCGTTGCTATCTGTAAACTTGTGAAGAACGAAGTGAAATTGTACAAACCTGCATCTCCTTGACGAAGGTAACACCCCAATAGGCGGCCGTATACTTGTTGACGTATCGGAGCAATTTCTGGTAGTTTGCCTTGCGAGTTTCGTCGGACATGGTGACGGCTTCATGGATCGCGTTCGCCAGTTCCTCAGTGTTCCAAGGGTTGACAATAATGGAACCTGTCGTTGACGATAATTGCGTTAGAGTGACAAATACTTTCCAATGACCAATCCACCGAGAAGACAATTGAAAAGGCGGATCAAGGACATACCATTCAAAGATTGCGCAGCCCCCGCGAATTCACTAAGAACGAGGACACCGTGCTTCTTTTGCTGACATGCGATGTATTCGTATGAAACCAGGTTCATACCATCACGAGATGAAGAAACGATACACGCATCTGCAACGGCGTAGAGCGCGACAAGTTCCTCAAAGTTGACCGATTTGTGCATGAAGTGGATGGGCATGTACTCGACCGTGCCAAAGCGCCCATTTATCCGCCCGACCAGTTCATTGACGACCGTCTGCAAGTGCTGGTATTCGCCCACATCCTGTCTCGAGGGGACGGCAACCTGGACGAGAACAACCTTCTCGTGCCACTCGGGGTGTTTTTGCAAGAATAGCTCAAGTGCGTGGAGTTTCTGAGGGACTCCCTTGATGTAGTCAAGACGATCCACACCGACCAATAGCTTGACACCCTTGAACTTCTCCTGCAGTTGTGCGATGCGACGTTGGATCCGTTCCTGTTCGAGTCCCTCCACAAACTTCTCCGGGTCGATACCGATCGGGAACGTCCCTACGTGCACCATTCTCCCCTCAAACTCAGCACCATTCGGCATCGTCTGTAGACCCAGAATACGAGTACACGAGGATAGGAAATGCCGAGCGTAGTCGTAAGTGTGGAACCCGATCAGATCCGAGTGCAATACACCAAGCAGAACTTGCTTTCTGACGGGAAGGATTCTGCACATTTGACGGAGCAGATGTTAGTTTCGAGACAAAAATCGTAAATCTGTGACAAAACCGATTCATACCTGTAAATTTCACTACTCGGGAAAGGGGTATGAAGGAAGAACCCGATCTTGATGTTGATGCTCGGGCTGATTCGTTGGCGCAACATGGACGGCAACAGCATGAGATGGTAGTCATGGACCCAGACCAAATCCCCAGGCTCCACCAATTTGCAAATAGCCTCGGCGAACGCTTCGTTGGCTTGTTGATAGGCTTCCCACGTTGCTTCGTCGAAGTTGATTTCTCCGGGGTGGTAGTGGAACAAGGGCCAAAGAATGCTGCAAGAGGTGCCAAAAGGTAAGGCATGGTCAGAAAAGGGCAAGGCAGCAACGGGGAAGATGCTGAACACAGTTCCTCCAGATTATGCAACAGGAATGGTGCATACCTGTTCGAGAACCCGTTGTAGTGCATGTCCGCAACTTCATTGGAAAGATAGACCGGTACACATGAATGTTGGTCGAGCAATTGCTGGCGCACCTGTTCCTGCTCTGTTGGCGGAATTTCAAGACCTGGAACAAAAGGAAAAAGGAGTTGGAGTGATTAGGGTCTACTTAGTACAAATGGGACTTGCAAAGAGTCGTCCTTCATCCTTCGTGTAGAAGCAGGGCTCACCTGGCCAACCAATCCATGTGAAAGTCATTTCCTTCTTCAACCCTGATAGCGCGGAGACCAAACCTCCAGAGCTCATAACGAACTTCCAGCCGCTTTCATTTTTTGTGATTGTGATGGGCAGCCGGTTGGAAACGACGATAAGACGTGGCATTTTGCGGCGGTTTGTGAGAGTTTGCTCGCTATCGAAGGAAACGCGTTTGAGTAATGAAAGCTTATGGTCCTCGGGCCAGGGTGGTAGATTCGATGGAAGGATATAAGGACTCTCTGGTTCAGGGCCTGAGTTTTGTAAGGGGTCAGATAGGGTGGGAGGAGTGAGTGCGGTGGGAACTTTGGTGATGATTTTAGGGTGACCGTCGTCGTTGAAGTCGTCGCCGTGTTTCTCGGACTTTGAGGCTTGGCCGCTCTGTGTAGCACAATCACGAGTTTCTCTTCGTTTCGGTTGCCGTGAGGATCCGCCGCAACAATGCATGATGGGGTTGTGCGTTTTGTGGGGAAGGTTTGGGTATCAAAGGGAAACAAAAGACACAAAAAAGCATAAACAGACTCGGCGCCGAGAAAAGTCTATGAGGGAATACTAATGCTACGATGAATGATGGAATGTCCGGGGG
>JADGJF010001008.1:0-12694 GCA_027596845.1 Quaeritorhiza haematococci
TTTCAGCATTTCAGGTTGACGCGTTCTTGCTCCGTGATTCGGAGCTCTTATCGTTTGTTATGATTTTGAGCTTGTACATACGAGGCTTGTTATTAGATAGCCATGACATCCATTTACATAATTTTCGTATTAGCTGTTCGTTTAGTCGAAGGCTATTGTCTGATCATGACACTGTTGTGCCTCATGTGCCTCGCTGAGAAGGCTGAGAAGGTGATGCCTCATTTCAATGCTCCACGTTAGTTGCTTCCCTGCTTGCTACCACCTTCTCCATTCACTTCGAGCTCTTCGAGCTGGGAACAAGCTGGGAATGAAGAACTCGCTCTGACATGATTTGCACGCCCTGCTGATCGCGGCGTGATCGGACCATGGTGGAAAGATCACCTTCGTGACAGGAGGGTGGCTTTGAATGATCGGCCGCATTTGTCATACAAGGGACCGCACAGGCGGCAGGAGGCGGCAGAGTGACGTTTCGTGTTCTGGTATCCATCCACAAGTTGTATCAAAGGGGCGTTCGAACCAAGATTATATCATTTCATACATTCTTGCGGAAATTGAGGAATTCGGAGTCATCTTGGAAAGTTGAGGGACTCGGAGCTGGACTCAGAATCTCGGATTTGACAGATACGACGAAGATACGACCAAAGATACGACCGACGGAGGAAACGGACTGCCTGAGACGTTGTGGGAAACGCAAGGTTCACGCACATGATTCATGAAATATGGCCACGAACGGACAGCCGACTGGGTCTACAAGAGCGCTGAATGGCTCAAATACTGCCACAGGGGTGTCCGGAGAACCTGACGGTGAGATATCAGCTCTAATGGACTTAATGGGTTGCAACGAAGGGGAGGAGAAAGTGGGGGGTTGTGGGGGAAAGGAGCCAGTGGTGGAGGGCAAGGAATCTCATCCAGTCAGACTGGCACTCTTGAAGGAAAACAGCACGAGCCACAAACCCAAAGCTAACGCCCCACTTTCTCACATCAGTTGGCATCAACGACCAGCAAAGCGACACCATCGTTCTCACGTCCAACATCATCAACAGTATCTCCATATTTTTCTGCCTCTGCGTCCTCGCCACCTTCGCAATCGGCAGAATCCACAAGAAAACGCTGGTGAATAGGCTCTCGCTCAAACTTACAGCGGCGGTGTCGATGACAGAGTTACTCTACAGCGCGGCTCAGATATGGAGTAATAACTACACAAGCGACCATTTTGGGTGCACATTGTCGGTCCTGGCTTATGTTTCAATGGGATTGATGCCGGCATTTTTGAATACGTGCATTGCTTTGAATTTGATGGTACGTTGATGGATTGGGTTATCGCGTTAGGCGTTTCCTTTATTGAACTGTCGTATGTATCTGGTTCTCATGTTTCCATTTCCATCCCATTCCTACCCCCAAAGATCGTATTTGTCTATAACGTTCATTATCGAAACCTTTTCTGGATATACCTTGGTTCCTCATTAGTGTTGGCATTCGTGTTTGGAACCCCACCATTGTTCTTAAATACCTACGGCTTTGAAGAGGTAAGTCAAGCCCAGCATCATGACTACAATTCGCGTCCACTTTTACAATCAAACTCCTTTCACACCCCAAACTTAACGCTGTTTCCCATTTCCCCATATTCATCAGTCCGAGGCTTCGTGTTGGTACAAAAACCCCAACACCAGCAAAACCCTGATCCTCAAATGGTTCTCCTTCTACGGACCCATTGCATTATCGATCCTCCTCAGCAGTGTAATGACTGGAATCGTCATCAGAAGGTTGCTTCAAAACAGGAGAATCACCAAAAAGCACTTCTCTCACACGGGATCAACTTCCAGTACGTCGACCACGAATGTGGACCAAGTGGATGAGATTATTAGGCGGCTGGCGTCGCGGGTCGTGTTTTACCCTTTGATTCCGTTGGTGACGCAAGCGTTCAATGTTATCTGTGAGTTGTCTTCCTTGTCATCGGTTTCTTTCTGTCCTTCCCTCAAACGACTTTAGTTAGAAGGGACGTACTGATTTGTACGGAACATCTGGCATATGCACTTACGTCTCTCTCGCGTGTCTTTCCTTTCAGGGGAACTCGACTTTTTCTTCAAAGGCCGCCAAAACTTCACCCTCCTAATCGCATCCTACATTGCAACTTCATCGCAAGGGACGCTCACGGCAATCGTATTCTTTACGTTAGACCCGGCATTCACCAGAATTCGAAGAACGGTATTTGGGGATGAGGGCCGACAGCAGGGTTCAACGGTATCTAATATGAGTGCTAGCGGACTCGAGCAGCAGTCTGGGGTGGATTACCATGATGATGCGACGAACGCAAAGAAAAATATGAGATTGGGTGCTGGCGATGGTGCTGGCAAGGCAAACGGGGGTGGGAAGGGACCGATTGTTATTGGGAAGACGGGGGGGAGGTTGGCAAAAGTGAAGGCATCGATGGTACTGAATCTTCTCTGAGATTAAGGGGGGGACAACGGGCGTAGTCAGTCCGATGCACTTTCGGTCTTAGTTTCTTTTTTGGTTATTGATATTTTAGTTTTGTGTTTTCATATCATGTGTAAAAAAGCTGCAACTTGAGCATCATTTGTAGTTAGTATAGGTATTTAGTTTAGTTAGATTGATCAGACACGGTTCATCTTTACGAGAACTTGAACAACCCCACTGTGCATTTTCTTGGGCATCGCTGACATGCGGCGGTCTGAATCTCACAAATCTGGCACATGGTGAAGCGTCCTATCTTCAGGACTCTGTACGAATGGTGTGCTGGTGAAACGCCAGAAGAGCAGAAAACAAAACGTCAACATGGGTCCTCAATACCCTCATCGTGGGGAGAGGGGTCTCGAGTCTTTCTATGATGCTTATTCACTAGAAGACGCCTCCACTTGCGATGAGGGTATCGAGGACGGGTGTTAACGTTTTTCGGTTCTTGTCCGGAGTTTCGTATAAGGTGAAGTATTTAGGCGGCTGAAGGTGTGAACCACTGTCCTCATTGTAAATATGGTCGCGAGCGAATTGACGAGAAATGAGAATGCGAGATAAGTATGTGTGTGTCGTGTTTCAGTCCATAAACGATGTATCCCAAGATTCCCATTTTCAAAGTGATCCAGCACTCATTGTTTAACGATATTATGGTTTCTCTTGCAGCAACTTACTTCCTGTGATCTGAATTTGATCAGACGCTTTGGGAGATTTTTCACAAGGAAAACGGCGACACAGCATCCAGCAACATTTCGTGGTCTTTCAGCATCCATTCTTGTTTGAACGTCCGTCTCCCTGTTCCACGATCCCCCACAGGAAAATGCTTGTTCTTGAAACGGCATTTAGCTTCATGCTCAACCTTGCCGAATCATTCGAAATCGCCCATCCTTCCAACGCGGGAACGTGAACGTGTTGGTCGACATGATCTTGCAGCCTGATAACGCAGCATGCTTTAATCAAATTCATTTTTATGTCCGTGCAGAAAGGTCGTTGATGTTTTCAGTCCAAAACCGCTGACGGGCAACTTAGTACGCATTTTTTACTGACAAAGATCTTCCTCGCCGACCTTTGTGATTGTGATCTGGAATCCCGTTCAATTTGGTGATCTGTTCTTGTAAGGTGATTGTTTGTTGTTGGCTGAGTGGTGATGAGTGGGACCGGAGATGAAGAAGCGACTGCCTCCAATGAAGTTCAGCATGTTGCGGCGCATCAACAACAGCAAACCGTTTTGAACGAACAGCATGCCGTTGTGTCGATTGTGCCACGGCCTCCTCATGCTGCATTTGAAGGTCATGTATCCCTTTCACGCTCGGTCGAAAACACTCACGTTTCGCAACATGGCTCTGGATCCCTTTCCACTTCTCCATCAGTCATCCGCGAGATGCCATCAACAGCACAATCAGTCATAACGTCCACTGAAGCACAGTCGGAAGACGGTTTCCCACCCTCGCCCTCGACGATTCGGCCCACGTCGCGCAAAGCCTACAATAGCAACGCGCACGATATAGTAGCAGCAAAGGCATCTACCACGGACTCATTTTCGCCAAACATCGATCTTCTCGCTCCTCTGAAGAGCATCAGAGCAAACTCGCGTTACTCGTTCGTTTCTCCCTCAGAGAACACAATCTTGCGTCAACTCCGACAGCTTCAAAATCGGAATTCACAAGCCTATACTGAGGTCTCATCTTCACCATCCTCACCGATGTCGCCGGACGGTCTTAGCAACCGGTCTTGGAAGGGTAAGCTCCCTGCGACGTTTGGGTTTTCCGACGGAAGTGGAGACGTCGCGAAGGGGGCGACACGGTCCAGGAGTTCATCGTGGGATTCGGTTAGTGGGCAACCAGTTCCGTTGTTCACGGTTGGATCATCATCATCGCCACCTGCGCCTGGCGGTGGGGGTCGCGGGGCCGACGGGATTAGGAACATTCTGCCTTCTATTGACTTGGAAGAGATCTTCAGCGAACTTGGGCATAAATTTGGGTTTCAGAGAGATAATATTCGAAATCAACTGGAGAATATGACGTCGATGTTGGAGTCGAGGGCGAGTAGGATGTCGGGGAGTCGCGCGTTGATTTCGCTTCATGCAGGTAAGACATGGCTTATCATCTTCACTTCGCAATCTATTTCGGTCGCGTCGGAGCGGTTTTCTCACCTGATATTTTGCTTCTTCGACAACCTCTCCAGACTACATCGGCGGCCAAAACGCAAACTACAAGCGGTGGTTCCTCTCCGAGCCTTTGAAGCACACCGTCCCTGTAAGCGGACGCAAAGACCCACAGTCACCTGCGCCGACTCCAACATCGGAGGGTACTGACGACACAGTGGTAAGCGACAGCAACAATAGCAGCAGCAGCAGCAGCAGCAATAAGAATCGTCGCAATTCGTATCAGTCGAGCACGCATTCTATTTACCCCCTGGGAGATTTGGAGGGTCAAGATGGGAATGCCGCACAACGGGAGCGGGCGTGGATGCTGAAGATGAAGCAGATGGGGCAGAAGGTTATATCTATTGATTTTGAAGTGTTTCTGCTTCTTCCGGCGTGAAGTGCTATGGACCGTGATTGACTGTGATGTTTTCTTTCCATTAGGAACGCGCCCGTCAACTTGCCCTATGGCTCCTAATCTGGGGAGAAGCCGCGAACATCCGCCTCATCCCCGAATGCCTGTGTTTCCTATTCACGTTGGCAGACGACTATTACTCCGGGACTAAGATTCATCTGCAAACGCCGTGCAGCGAAGGGGATTTCTTGACTCATGTGATCACTCCGCTTTACGAGTTCTTGCGTGATCGGGGGTATAAGGTTATTGGCGGGCAGTTGGTGAAGAAAGAGAAGGATCATGATCTGACGATTGGATATGACGGTGCGTACGGAGAGGGCTTCTTTAGATTCTGTTCACAACGCCCAACCTGACTCATGTACTTCCATCTTCATTCCTTTTTTTCTCATCCACAGATATGAACGAGCTCTTTTGGTCACGTCACGGTATCAAACGAATTGTCTTACGTGATCGAAAAACTCGCTTGCTTGACCTCCCCCCAGACGAGCGGTACTTGAAGCTTCAGGAAGTGGACTGGCGCGCTGCCTTTCAGAAGACGTTCAAAGAACGACGCACGGCGATGCATTTGATTACAAACTTCAGTCGTATTTGGTAAGTCCTATACGGAACGTGTCATTCCGGTGACTTTCATGCACAAGACGACCAAGACCTTTCTGAAATTTTCTTTGTCTTCAATTCATTACAGGATCCTGCACCTCGCCTTCTTCTATTCTTATTTGGCCTTTGCAGCCGGGCCCATATATGCGCCAGAGCTTGACGACGCAATCGCATCCAGCGGGTCAACAACTATGTTTGATCCCGATACAGGAGAGCTTATCGGCAGCTCCCCAGACGGCACCACTACTGACACAACAAAAGGCGCCGTAAATCTGAGATGGACACTGACTGGTCTGGGTGGTGCCATCGCCGTCCTCTTCGCCATGCTCGCCACTTTTTTTGAGCTCAGTTTCTTCCCGATTTCCTGGAAGGTGTTTCGCGTTCTGCTGCGGCGCTTGGGGTATCTGTTCCTCCTCTTCCTGTTCAACATCGCTCCGTCCATCTACGTGGTTCTCGTTTCGCGTGAGGGAGTGGTAGCGAGTATCCTCGCAGCCATTCAAATGCTGGTGGGATTTTCGACTATTGGTTTACTTGTTATCGTCCCCCCTGCCAACCTTTTCGTCTTTCGATCCACGCCCTCGACATGGCGCATCGGCAACCCAACATTCACGGCAAACTTCGCTCCTCTCAAACCGACCGAACGGGCACTAAGCATCGGAGTCTGGAGTCTCGTCTTCTGCAGCAAATTGATCGAATCGCTGTTCTTCTTGGTGTTGCCCATCGCAAGACCGTTGAAGACACTTCTTTATTTGGAGCTGACGGAGAGTTGTGGGCGGGCACTAATGCTTTGCAATGTTGCGGTTTACTCGGCGGCATTTTTGTTGGTTTTGTTGATGTTGGTTTTGTTCTTTCTGGATACGTATATGTGGTGGATCGGTAAGTTCTGGTATCGAGAGGGGAGAGAATGGCTGGCTTGTTTGATGACTTTTGGCTCTTGCGGTCTATTAGTGACGAATGCTATTGCTTCTGAATTTGCAGTATGGTCGACTGGTCTTGGAGTCGTGCGTGCATTGTTTGCAGGCGTATCCATCCTGACGCCTTGGAGAAATATCTTTGCGCGTTTACCTGAACGGTATGTTGAATGGCGGATATGTCTTGAAAGTCCCCACGATCCAAAGAAGCTGTTTTCAAAACTTTGGATTTCTTTTCACATCTTCCCTTCACCCCCTCCCATGAACACGGCCACGTCTTTCAAGAATGTACGCGAAGCTGTTCGCGCTTAATGAGATGCGGGTGAAGCTTAAACCCAAAGCCCTTTGTGCTCAGCTCTGGAATGCCGTCGTTGTCAGCATGGTAATGTATCGACGCGTTCTTTTCTTTCTTGGCTCTGAAAGACGGCTGCTTCATATCTCACTCAAATTGCACGATACTTTTGGTTTTCTCACCTCCCACTCTACCATTAGTATGAAGACCACCTTCTCTCCCTCGACCATCTTGAAAAACTGCTATATCGCGAGCACGTCTGTCAAGAAAAATTCGCACGCAAAAGTCGTATCGAGAAACCGAAATTCTTCGTGGCTCAGGAAGACATTTCGACCAAAATGGAGTTTTTCCCAGCGGGTAGCGAAGCTGAAAGGCGGATCACGTTCTTCGCGCAATCCCTGTAGGTTCCCATTAACATCGCATCAACATCTTTCGCGACTTGTCTGCATTTTCGGATGTGAGGTGTACTGATTTCGACTTGGTTTCAATGCGGAAAACAGATCCATGGTCTTTCCGGAGCCTACGTCGGTCGCGCGAATGCCCGCCTTCTCTGTGTTGACACCTCACTATGCGGAGAAAATCTTGGTAATGTGTACAGCTGCCTGGGACAACGAACCTTTTTTTCTGCCATTCGAGAGGAGGCACCTGTTGCCAGCATTCTGATGAAAATGGTTTCGCGGCGTCCCATTCTACAGCTTCCTTTACGCGAGATCATCAAACCACACAGTCCATCATCATCCGTCACTGTGTTGGAGTAAGTATCGTGCTGCTAGTGTGTTCGTCGACGTGGCAGAAGGGCTTCTTCTTCTATTCGGAAAGTTTTCTTTCTACCCAACATTTAACGGCACATTCTTTTTTCTTTTCCCTTCAACCCTGTTCACTATCAGATATCTGAAAAGCTTGCATGGATTCGAGTGGGAGAACTTCGTCAAAGACACCAAACTCTGGGCGCAAGAAGAAGAGGCGAAGTTGTTTGCCGAAAAGAACGACCACCACGAACTGGTCGGGCAGCAGGAAAGCAAGGTTGAGGATAGCGAAGACGAAGCGGTCGGTGATATTCCTATCAACGCTGTCGGCTTCAAGTACCATACCCCCGAGGCGATTCTAAGGACGAGGATATGGGCGTCGTTGAGGTCGCAGACTTTGTATCGTACCATATCGGGGTAAGGCTTGAAAACTGCGGATGACTTTGTTATGTAAAAGTGCCTTGTTCAACAAGCGGCGAATTCTCATCATCTCCCGTTTCTTGGCTCCAGCTTCATGACCTACGCTAAATCGCTGAAGCTTCTGTACCGTATCGAAAACCCCGAACTGGTCGCCGAATTCGGATCCGACGAGGTTGCCCTAGATCGCGAGATCGACCGTGTGGTCAACTCCAAATTCTGTTTCGTCGTGGCGATGCAGCGATTCGCGTCTTTCTCCAAAGAGGAACGTGAAGATGTGGACTTGCTATTGCGAATCTATCCATCTCTGCAAATCGCGTATCTGATTCAAGAGGAGGAAAGTGTGGTTGCTACAGCAACCGATTTGCAGCAGCAACAAAGTGGAGGAACCCCGAAGAGGAAAAAGTACTATAGTGCGTTAATTGACGGACATTGTGCGATCGGGGTTGATGGAAAGAGAGTTCCAAAGTACAAGATTCAGCTACCGGGACCGGTGATGCTTGGGGATGGTAAAGCGGACAATCAGAACCACAGCATCATATTTTGTCGAGGTGAGCTTTGGTGTCTTAGTGCTTTCTTCGTCGTTTGGTTTTTACCCCACTCTTACTTACCAAATTTCCTTCCTAATCATAGGGGAGTACCTGCAGATGGTCGATGCCAACCAAGACAACTATTTCGAAGGTAGGCTTTCAGCACGTCGATATCCGTCTCTCCTTGATTTCACATCATCTCAGACATGTCTATCTTTGATCATTCAGAGGCCATCAAAGTCCGAAGTATCTTCGCAGAGCTCGAGCCTTCGTCTCCCTCAATGTACTCGCAAGCAGCCGCTCCAGTCGCCATTGTCGGTGGCCGCGAGTACATCTTCTCCGAGAAGATCGGTGTGTTGGGGGATGTCGCAGCTGGCAAGGAGTACACGTTCGGTACTATCGCACAACGAGTCACTGCGAAGTTGGGGGGACGGTACGTGAGAGTGAGAACTGCAACAGGATGCAATATTCTTCGTCGCATGTTGTTTTCGGAGGAGTGAAATAAGCATGTGGTTCACTAACATCTTGTTTCCATTACCGCAGTCTGCACTATGGACATCCCGATTTCTTGAATACCATTTTCATGACTACGAGAGGCGGTGAGTGCTTTCATCTGGAGTTGCCTATTTGCATCAAAGTCTTGAACTCGAAACTGATTTAGAATTCTTCGTGGCCATTAGGGGTGAGCAAGGGTCAGAAGGGTCTTCACGTCAATGAAGATATTTATGCAGGAAGTAAGTAGCAGTTTCCCCATCGTGCCGTTGTTGTTTCCAAGTCCTGCAACGGAAGTACTCACATTCTGGTATGGCATTTGCACAAAAACAGTGATGGCGTTGCAAAGGGGTGGCCGCATCAAACACACCGAATACCTTCAATGTGGAAAAGGCCGAGATTTAGGTATGTGGGCTAAGAAGTAATAATCCACCTGTTGCGAAAGTCTATCCACGTTGAGCGCACTGATATGAATATATTATGTCTTCCCGTTCTAGGCTTTTCGTCTATCCTGAAGTTCGTAGCCAAAATCGGTGCAGGGATGGGAGAGCAGATGCTTTCGCGAGAGCAGTACTATTTGGGCACGCAACTTCCTTTTGATCGCCTATTGACGTTCTTTTATGCACATCCGGTGAGAATGCAAGATATACCTCCCCAGAAGAGGTTCCGCCGGACTGATCATTTTCGAAACAAGGCGTGCCCCGTACTAAGCGTCTTTACTTATTTTCTTCTTCAGGGTTTCCACGTCAACAACATCTTCATCGTCTTCTCCATCCAACTTTTCCTCCTCTTCATGCTCTGGATTACCGCCATGTACCTCACCTTGACGCCCTGTGACCCACGACCTCAATATGCCGACATTAGTTACATCCCCTCACCGATGGGATGCGCGGACTTCGACCTCATCTTGGAATGGATCAAGCAGGCCGTCTTTGCCATCGTGGTCGTTTTCGCTGTGACGTTCTTGCCGTTATTTTTGCAAATATTCGCGGAACACGGGTTCATTGGTACGTTTTTGGCGAAAACAAAAGCGGCTTGTCATCGTTTTCGGCCTGATTCTCAAACCGTAGCTCACGATCTTACCAATGATTTTCAAACCTCTGTCTGTCCACCACTCTTGGATGGGATTAGCTGCCTTCACGCGAATCACCAAACAAGTTCTCTCCCTCAGTCCCCTCTTCGACGTCTTCACAACGCAAATCTACGCCTACACGTTGATGTACGATCTGAACTTTGGGCGAGCGGGCTACCTCGGAACCGGACGCGGTTTCGCCACTGCTCGAAATAACTTTTACAAGTTGTTTGAAACGTTCGCCGAACCAAGCATCTATTTCGGTGGGTTTTCTCTTTTCTGATGGCTTTGATGATTGTTTGTTCATCCCCGACCTGCCGAAAGCGCTTTCGTCATCAGTAATTGACTCTCTTGCACTCTTTTGTTGCATTAGGACTTCGAATGTTTGCAATTCTTTTCTGCATCTCGATGACGTACAACTTTGGACAGCTAGCCTTTTTCTGGATCATGGTAAAGTCGTCACATCTTCTTCCCACTTCTCCATTCTGCACATTTCAGTTCGTGTATTTTCTAAAGCGCTATATCTATATCTTTCCCCCTCCCATTCCTTAATCGCAGGTCACACCCCTCTGCGTTGCGCCTTTTCTGTTCAACCCACACCAATTCTGCTTAGCAGACTTCATGATTGACTACGGTCGACTCTTGTCCTGGTTCTCGGCAGGAAATGGTCTCGCTTTCGAGGAAGAAAGTTGGATTGCTTATCATATCACCACGAGGGTTCAGTTTACAGGACATAAACGACCGACGAAGTTTGGGTCGGCGCAGAAAGGGTCGAGTAAAGCGAAGGTATGAGCACATCAATGTCTCGTTGCAACCGGGCTTCAATTGTTTGTGCCCTGTGGTCGGTCATTGACGCGTATTCTCCTTTCGCTTCTTCGCACATAGTGCCGGGTAATCCTGTTTCAAGAAATCCTTACCCCAATCTTGCTGGCATTTTGGGCGGTCTGCGCGTACTCGATGACATCCAAATCGCTCATGACCGTCATCAAAATCACCGCCGTGGCTCTCCTCCCCGTGATTCTGAATCTGGTCATCCTTCTCGTTCTCTTCCCCATCTCCTGCCTCCTGGGACCTATTTTCTCGTGCTGCGCGACCGGCCGTTTCGGGTCAATCATCGCCGGGATCGCACACGGATTCTCAGTAATCACGCTGATAATCGGAATACTGGGCTGTGGGTTACTCTCAGACTGGATGTTGGAAAGAACCCTACTGGCAATCGTGGCACTCATGCTCGTTCAACGTGCCTTCTTCCGCATCCTCACCGTCGCCTTTTTAACGCGAGAAATCCAAAACGCACCACCGGGCGCGATAAACCGTGCATGGTGGACAGGTCTCTGGTGTGGAAACGGAACTTGCACAAGCACGGACCCCGAACCCAGCAGCGACACCACCCAACAATCACGAGGAGGAGGAGGAGGAGGAAGCGGCACCCTACGATGGTATCAAATCCTCACCCAACCCCCCCGAGAACTAATCTGCAAATGCATCGAACTCTCCGCCTTCTCCGCCGACTTCATGGCCTGCCACGTTCTCCTCTTCCTCCTCTTCCCCATCTGTCTCATCCCCTGGATCGACCGACTCCACACACACATGTTGCTGTGGGTATCGATACAACGGCACCAAATGATGATCACGCCCACGAAATCGATTGCACGGAGTCGGTCGAAAAGAGATCATCAACAGGAAGGGATGAAAGTGAAACGAGGGCCGATTTTGTCGAAACGGCAGCAGAAGGAACGATGTTGTGCGATGTGGAGTTATGGGTGCTTGTTTGTATTTGTGATGGTGGTATTGCTGGCTGTGTTTTGCGCGCCATTTGTGGTGAAGATGCCGGTGGATTCGAGGATTATTCCGTTGTGATGTTATGGTATGGGTAGATAGTAGGGTGATGAAATTTGTAACGACTGGTTGTACTTGCCTTCTAATTTTCGTTAGCTTTTTCTCTTTGCATCAAATTCTGTACATTTTCAGCATACCATACGCGTTTCGTAAAAAGAAGATTAACTAGTAACAATATAATGTGTTTTTCACTCTATCGATTTCACGGCATTGGAAAAGTGTATCGCAGAGGATACCAGAGAAGAGAAACCGGAGCAACGGAAAACGCACCGTTCGCCAAGAGAAAGATTGTAATAGCCGAGAAAAAGGAAGAAAAAGGTTCCGCGCACGAAAATGTTTTTCGCAACCGCCAAAACGCTTTCAACACAATCTTCAACACTCACACAAAATGCATTAAAACGCGCAACAAACTGTTTCGAAGCTAAACTTGCTTTTCAAAAAGACACTTTCAAATATCCCAACATGACTGAAAAACCGCGCTATAAACCTGTTTCAAACACAACAAACCGCTCGCAAAAAAAAAGGGTTTCAAAAACGCCTAGTAGCCAAACAAAATCGCGCTCGAAACCAGCATCCAAAAAATGGTTCAGATGTCACCAACACAAACAGACGTGCTGGAAGAAATCGCCACAGTGATCAGCCATCTTCACATATTCCCCGTTCTCAACGCAAACATCGGCGGCAAACTCCTCCTCGCACCCATCCCACCTCCCATTCCACCATACCCAACTCCAAAGCCGCTCCTTTCTCTTTCACCATACCCCCCCATGG